>JAOVVB010216983.1:0-10619 GCA_028570985.1 Heterobranchus longifilis
AAGGAGCCGACACCACTAGATGGAGACATACTAAACATATAAGACATTATCTCACACAGACACACAGAGACACACACACACACACACACACACACACACACAGCAGGAGTCCCTGTGTTCCCAGTGTGTCTGTGAGGTGAACTGCAGTATGAGAGGGCATATTGAGGCCAAGGTGATAAAGATTATCCTTCCAATAAATCTGCTGATAAGAAAAAGAAGCATTTGTTTTATAGTAGAACATTATGCAGGTGTTAATCAAACTACCGACCCACAGATTCTGGCCCTACAATGCAAAGAAGTAGTTTTTATGCTGGTTGCATTGACGACAGTAAAACCTCACAGTAAATGTAACAGCTCAGTTCTGTTAAACTGTGTGTGTGAGAGAGTGATAAGGCCAGATAATAATATCAAGTTTACATATTTACAGTGAGCACGCCATAAATTAAAAGTACCAAAGAGACACTGAAAGTAAGAAAAAAAACGTTTCCTAGAAGTATGCAGTCACATACTGCCGGTCGCTCCTCCCTGATAATGGCCATGTGATGCAGGTCAAACACAGGCTGCCGGGGGGGGGAGGACAACCTGACTGTCCTCACCTTGCAGAGAGTAGAGTGCAACAAAGATACCAGAGAAGAAGAAGTCAGAGAACAAGAGTTTTCTTGTTAGGTTTGGGATATTTTGAGCTCCTGAATTCTGGAGAATAAAGTCTACAAGTCTACAAAGAGACATCTGATGACGAAGGTGCTGATGGCAGGGGATAAACTGCTGGAAATGTGGAATAGAGGAGATACAGAGAAAGAGTCCTGCATGGATCAAGAAATGGAATCTCAGCCACGCAAAAAATTATCCCATTCGATTGAAGAAATACTGAGGAGGCCCACGTGTGTCAGGAAAGAGAAAAGAGCTCATCGTACCTGGTCTGTTATCAGGGAGAACACCAGAATATCTAACCGGCTCTCATGTACAGGTATGTTTTTTATTACTCTTTTTTCTTTTCTCCCAAAAATGACTTGCTACATCATCATTAAAATACAATTACAAGAAATATTCCTGTTAATGTTGGATTTTTCTCTCCGTCAATAGAAACTCCACAAAACAGACGACCTGAAGAGTCTCAGAAAGCCACCACAGACTGCACGAGTGAGTGTTACGATTTATAAAAGAGATGGAAGAAGAAACATGCTTAGATGTTTAAGTGATGCTGATGAGGAGGCTGTGACAATAATTTGGTTGCAGGTCAGAGGAAAAAGAGGCAAACCAGGGTCACTTTCACACCGTTACAGGTGCAGGAGCTGGAGAAAGTCTTCCAGCAGACTCACTACCCAGACGTCAACAGCAGAGAGCAGTTAGCCTCTCGCCTGCGCCTCACTGAGGGCCGGATACAGGTAGGATACATAATTATTATTTTGCCAGTCTTTAGAAGTGAGCACTCACACTGATTTCCAAGTTTATGTTTGTATGATTTTACCACGAATCATCATGGCAATATTAAATTATACATGAATGATTGGTTTGTTTAAATCAGTGGTTTGAGGAACCACGGCCCTGTCACATAAACTCACACACCCCCCCCATCTACTCTGTTTCAAATGTATAACACCATTCATTATATAAAAGTGGATATTGTTAATGTTTTCATACAACTGACCTGTCAGTATTTAGGTTGGTTTAATCTGCAGTCATACTAATACTTCTACTTGGAGTGAAGCTGAATGTTTCAACTGTTTATCCATTTGTCTAATTATTTGAGCCGTTTAGTCATTAGCTATTTATTTCTACCATTTATGCTATACTTTTAGTTAGTTATTTGATCTGTTTAGTCAGTACTTTTAGCTTTTTATTTCTACCATGTATTAATTACTTTTAGCTACATGTGGTGTTAAAGCTAATATATTATTTTAATCAAATCATAATTTCTATTTTTTTGCTCCACAATCTTTCCAAGTATTCACTGACAACAGCAGAAGTACAAGTCAAAGTACAAGTACCCCTGTCGGGAATCACTGGTTTAAATGGTGCAATATTCGGTATATTACGAATATTATATTATATATTATTATATTATATTACGGTAACATGAGGCAATACTTATATATGTGCAATAATAATTAAACTGTGCAATACTCTGGCTTACTGTGGCATTAATACTGCATTTATTTTATATATGATATTCATTACAATGCACTTTTTTTTTACATACTTCTTATTTCTTATAATTTCTTTATGTTTATATATTTCTATTCTAGAGTGGAGCAACTGTTACGTAGCCCAGTTTCTCCTGATTCTGATTAATAATGTGACATTCTTCTTATCAAACACTTACCATCATTTTATTCATTTTATGATTAAGTGTGGTCAAATCAACAACCAATGACCACACTTTGTCTTTATTTGCAAGTCATTTGCTGACGTTTTAATTATAAAAAGGAGTCAATGAGTCAAACGGGGCTTACTAACAACCCGGTGAGGCTGATTATACTAAATAGTCATCTGTGGAACAGTAATGGTCTTTGGACAGCGGCTTACATAAGACATTACCTCCCAAATAATAAATGACACATGACTGGATCAAAGTGTGTACGAAATTGATGATGATTTGTACTCAGAGGAAAGTATCAAACCAGGTATTTGTCTTTTACTCTGCTACATATATGTTGTGAGTATTCTAGGTGGATTTATTTCACACGTGTTGTTTGTGCTTCAGATTTGGTTTCAGAACCGCAGAGCCAAATGGAGGAAGGCAGAAACACTGAAGGATATAGAACTGATGACCAGACAGGACATACAGCCAGCCAGTCATCACCTGCTTTATTATGAGGTAACAACAGACATATTATGTATGTATATATATATATATATATATATATATATATATATAGATAGATAGATATTTGTCCATCTCAATTCATAAAATGCAGCTTAACAAATAAAAAAGAAAAGAGCTGACAATTTAAACAGCAGTTAGAATATTCAAATACATTGAAAAAGAGTAAGGAGGTAAAATAATGAAAGTAGTTTAAAAATAATTGAATTGAAAAAAATAATTAAAGTAAAGAAGGAATAATTAATATACATGTGTGTGTATATATAACAGCAAAAACAACACTAATCATAACCACTTGCACCACCATCATCATCTTAATAATTGTAATCCTCTGTAGTTGTGTACATAATCATGTTCTTACTTTTAAAAAAAAAGTTGATTTTGTTTTGCAACAAGATACGTCAATATTTTCACGTGTACAAAAAAATGATTTCATACTGGAAAATGTACTAAAGCAGTGGTTCCCAACCTTTTTCCTTTCATCAAGTTTTCTATCATTTTCATTCTATCATAAAGTAAACTGACGACCCCTGACTAAAGCCTGAGATATACTTGTTTTTTACTACACATACGTGAACGCATGGCGCACCCTCACGTATCCTGCATCTGTTTTGTCCGTTCATTGTGTACGTACTCAGAAATTAACGGGTGGTTAAACCGCATGTATATCTCCAGCTTTAGTAACATATTTTATGGATAATCCATATTATATTCAATGCATGACAATAACAGTACAGAACAACTGATAAACTGTAAAATTAACCCAAATAGCGAACACAATAACTGCAGGAAGTTTGTGTAAACAAGTGATTTGGATGCATTTTGAGTCCTGTCAGTGTTGCACCAGAAATGATGTTTAGGAACTTTTAATACAATTCTCTGTATTATGTTGTTTTTTTTCGTTGTTTTTTTTTCTTTTTACAATCATACATACTTAATAGTGCCCTTAATCCTATGAGTTGTTTTTTTTTGCAGTTTATATGTTAAATAATAATCCAAACTTTAAAATAACAATTTAATTTAGTTTTCTTCACAGAAGTGAATGTATGTGGAGATATGGGCCAACTGTATATATTTTTTAAAACATTGTCTTACACCCCTTAAAATCAAGAAGGCCTCGCGACCCCCCCGTGAAGCTTTGGCGAGCCACAGTAGGGGCCAGGACCCCCAGGTTGGGAACCACTGACCTAAAGCATGTGTATCTAATCACAGTGTATGGATATCACAGGTTAAATGAGTGATTCCTGTGTTGTTCCTGTGAGATAACTACATCAGTATGTACTCTCTCAGCTCTTACAGGAGCCCCAGCTGCCGGCAGCGTGCTGGCTGCCATGCTGCTTACCTAAACCCCTTCAGTCCAGGCTGTTCCTCAAAGCGACATCAACACCCGCCTTGCTGACCAACACACATTCCCCAGATCACAGGACTCTGTATTTTGACCCGCTGGGGACTGACAGATAGTACTCTGACAAATGGTGAAAGTCTTGTGTAAAAGTAAATTAAGCAATGAAGATAATGATTTAAAGAGCCACTCTCGAGAAAATCAATTCTCTAACCTTGTTAAGATGTCTGTATGGTGTTTTTATTTGATATAATACATGAGTTAAATGAGGAGTCAATACCACAGCTGAGCATTTCTGCCTTGAAACTGCAGTCTGTCAACAACCGTCTGAGAAATCTGGATTCAGACAGCCAGGTTTTATGACATCATATGTACCAAGGAACCAATCAAATCAAATCACTTGTGGCTGGGACATTCCATCGAATGCCCCAGCCACAAGTGACTAGCGTAAATATGGCAGCAGTGGTGGGCGGGGCTTGAGGCCAGATCCAGAATTTCTTAATGAGGGAGAAGAGTAGATGTGCTTCCAGCCCCTTTTCAGAGGTTTTTTACTTTTTTGTGGGAAAACCATGTTAAACAAAATATTAATCATAACAGAGTATTTTTTGCATACTTTAAAATGTGTCAATGAATTCCATAACTGTGGACCTCTAAATCCGATTAAAGAAAAATTACATCTTGATGTACAACAATAAGCTAAATGGAACCTGATCATTTGTTAATGGTGAGCAACATGAATTCATGATATATCCTGCATTAATTCATGCATTGAATTATCATGCAGTCATGCATTAGTTGGGCATTATTTAAGTATATGATAGGTACCCTTATTATAAAGTGTTAGCAAGCTTTCTTTGTAATAAAAGACCTCGTGATAAGTCTGTACTGATGTATTTGTACAAGGACACTCAGTACTGCGGCATGCTTCTGGAGAGCTGTATTTGTGCTGTGTTATTGTGCAGGAGAGCATTTAGATTTCTTCATGACACCACACTTCCTTGTCAGAGATAAGATACAGCGGCGCCATAATCTGTTTGACTTTTTCACGACCTGTCCTTATCTTAATTTGGGCTCGTAAATTGGGGTTAACTGGGGGGATTTAGAGAACTTGTTGTAATAGCAGCTGAAGATATAGACGGTTACTGTGTATTGGCGCTGTAGATACATGGAAATAATTGAGACTGATATATATTGTATACTGTATATTGTATTGTATACTGTATATTTAAAGGAAGAAGTACAAAAACTGTGTATATGGATGTCTTTATTCATTTTTATTTATTTTGTTAAACCAATATTACACATCAGGCTGCTGTAACTGTATTTCAGCTGTGAAAAGGCTCCAACAATGATGCAAAAAATCCCCTTCTGTCCGAGAAGCATTATCTCAGCCATTTTTCAAATAATTATCAATTATAAGAAAGATAACGCAGCATCGCCTTCACTATCAATACCATAACTCACTTGACAGTACCATAACTGATTACATTTAACAAGCCTCTGAGAGCGGTTAAACTTTTCACCCCGGTCATATCTGCTTTTACTGCATGCGTTTGCTGTAAGATCCACTGTTCTCCCGGCTGCAGGGGCGGGGTTAAAGAGGACAAATACTTATTGGAGAGCATCAAACAAAAACCCTTGACCATGCTTGTATAACCACAATTTTATTTCATAATGGGGGTTATGCTACTGTGATTACTAATTGGCATCAGTAGGAGGAAATGTCAAATAGACACGAGGAAAACCAAACTGCTAGACATCATGTGTTCAGGCCAAACCCAAAATATCACAATTTCCAGGCCTGGCCCGAGCATTTTTGGAGCCCTCTGCAAAATCTGTTCAGGATTCATTTTTATCCTTCATAGTTTTAGTCGACAAAAAGTCATTACATTTTAGTCGAAATGTTTTCTCTATTCATTTTGTCAACTATTGTAGTCCTGTGTCAAATGTCCTTTAGCTTATAATATGCCTCATTTAAAAAAGAAAGTTATACTTTAATATCTTTTTTAAATTGCAATTATGAAAAGTAAAGTTGACATCAAATATAGAACACCATAAAACTGCCACTGAAAGCTGTACATGCAAAGTGAAAAACAATCCCCTTACTCCCTCTTCCATTGAGAATTATTATTTATGCATTACTCTGTTTTCAGCCATAACCAGTGCATAACTACATAATGTTAAGTGTGAATGCTTAGAGCAGCGATACTCAATTTACGGCCCGGGGGCCAAATCTGCTGATTGCTAATTCACAATTAAATTAAATTGTTTCACACTGGGATTTTTTTTTCTGCTTTGAATGTAAATACGGTGCCGGAGTGCATAAAAAGCAGTGCCAGGGGAGGATCCCCCTCAGGCTGGATTTGCATCTTGGGAAATATGAGTGAGGACAGCAAACACTGAAAGGTTGAAAACCGGCAATTCAATGAAAAATGGACAGATTAAGTTGCGGTTATTTTGACACCTCATACCAATCCTAAACCACTGTGTTTAATTTGTCAAACGACAACTGCTGAATGCAAGGTTGCTAATATCAGGTGACATTACGAGTCAAAACATGCTACAGTGCAGTGTTTCTACCTGGTAGCACCGCAAGAGAATATTAAGCCTACGACTTTGAATGTTTGTTTATTAACTGGCCCCTGGTCTCCTGTCATTTTGCAAAAGTGGCCCTCGGGCAAAGCAAGTCGAGTATCCCTGGCTTACAGCATGCAGGAACATTTATCTTGCACAGATGCATGTGTCCCTTTAAAAAAAACAACAACATGTGAATGCTGTGTCTCACAGCAGAAGACAGGTGGCGCCCTCTCACCCATGAATAAGCAGAAATGCTGCTCAGTGTTTTGCTGAGTGTCACACAGAAGACACTGACCTGATTTGAAGTCGCAGGGCTTCATCTATCAGCCGTCATGGAGGTTTTAATTATATCTGCCTGCTGTTAGGTGCTATTGATAATATTGTAGAGAAAAGTATAATTATTTGTATTTTAATTTTGTTTTTCCATTGCCTGCCTGCTGTGGCTCTCAGGAGAGGGGGGCGGATATTCAGCATCTCTCAGCCTCCGCCCGCCTCTGTGGCTCTGTCCAAAGCGGTGTGGAGACGGGGGGACTGCAGACCGACAGGGGGACAGACAGAGACACAGAGAGAGAGAGAGGGGCGATGGCCGCCGATGGAGTATGCGGGGAATCGGTGGATCAGTACCGGGCCGAGTTGGAGCGGCTCACCCAGGAACTGGCCGAGGCGAACCGGGAGAAGATCCGGGCTGCGGAGTGCGGTCTTGTTGTCCTGGAGGAGAACCAGGCGCTGAAGCTCAAGTATGCAGACCTGGAGATCGAGCAAGAGACTCTCAGGAAGGAGTTGGAGCAGTTACAGGAGGTAAGAGATGAGAAGGGACTTCTGTTGTTTTGTTTTTTTTACACTGTGGCGAGGCAAGCGCACTGCGGGCAGGTGGATGTGATCAGCTGCGTCGCCACAGCGGGTGTCCAACATGAGGGGTTGGTGCGTAAATATGCACGCAGCGGGTATCTGTGGAGTCAGGGTGGGGAGTGGGGTCGTTACAGGGGCGTAAATATACACAGTGCAGGCAGTGCAGTTGCACTGGGGCCCATGGGGTGGGGCATAGAGAGAGGGGACTCTCCAACAATGTGTGGGGCAGATAATGGGCCTTTACAAGTGATTCAGACACCTCGGAAATACATCTCTGCTCAAAGAAGAACTCACAATTTTAAAAAAACTCAAGCGGCAGGCATACTTTCCAGTCACACAGACATCCAAAGATGAACTCTATAAATGTGGGTAACGGCGGATCTACTCACACAACCTCTCTTCAAAACTAGCATCTTGTTATGATCTTATTCTTTTGTTCTTCTTCTTCTTGGTAAACCAGTTCTGAGTCTGTACAGATCTTTCTCTGTGTGTAGGACCAGAGTGTGCTTGCTATGCGTACAGGCCACAAAGGCCAGTTTTTTGGGGCATCACATGGACACATGGATGCAGAAGGTATAAATTAGCGTTGGTGGTCCTTTGCTATATATGCCCTTGAAAAGGCAAACCTATCTTCATTATGGTTTTCTTTTATTTTTGTAAAATAGTCAGTAGCACAAACAAAATCATATGCATATTCTACATAAAGCTATAAATAAACTATTAAAAACGAATAATAACTAATAATTAAATTAATAATTTCTCATTCTCTTTGGTATTTTTGTCATACAGATATGCAGTGATGATTGCTGCTGGGTAATATAATGTTGATGTTGTCCAATGTCAAGTCTCTATTTGATCATGTGACGAGACAATTCAATATATGGTATATAGTTTCTGTGCAAAATCTGTCAGCTGTGTGTCTGTGCATGTGTGTGTGTGTGTGTGCGCGTGCGTGGGTGTGGGTGTGTGCGTGTGTGTGTGTGTGCTTCATAACTAGTAACTAGCGTGCACTGGAGCCTGTCGTAACTACCTGATGCCACTGGGTCATTCTGTTTCCCCAGGGTCCCCAGCAAAACGAGAGATCGTTTAATATCACTTAAATTTAATGTAGTTGAAAATCCTTCAGTTGGCATAACAGTGTCTTTTCCCATAATGCCATGCTATGAATAAGTTAGCATCAAAAAGTGAATAATTGATGCTGTTTCTGTGCAGTGAATATAGGCAACAACACTGGACGCTGCGTATATCTGTATTGCAAGCTCAGGACTCAGGACACAATAACACTCCACCTAACACACCATTGTGATTCATTGTTTCAAGATTCCTTCCCTGTGTGTGCATAGCAACAACCATTACTTCCAGGCAACTCTGCTGGCCTTTTGGTGTTTTGCCAAGATATTTTTCTCAGAAATCCCTCAGTAATTGGATCTTCAGAGTCCACTACAGTGTGTGCGGTGGCTCAGTTGTCCAAGGATTTAAATGTCGAGATAAGGATTTCCATCAAGGATGTTCGAAGAGACATCTAGACTTACTGTGAAGATGGAGGTGTTTAGATTACACATGCATTAACTCCAGTATCAAAATGCATTATCTGTTTACAAGTCTGGAGGTCAACAACTTTAAAAAGACTTAAAGGTCCCATATTGTAAAAGTCAGATTTGTGTCTTTTGTTTTATTATAAGTGCTATATAAATACTGTGAAAGTATCAAAATGCTCAATCCATGGAGATATGTACCTCTTCACTTCTGTGAATTTGTGATGTCATAACTATACAATCAGTAAGTAACCTTCTCTGGAGATACAGAAGTCCAACGTTAGATCCCCGGGTAGCCAAGTCCTTCTTGCCAACAATGTGTCAGTTCATGCATGTTGTATGTTTTCAAGTGCTCTGACCCTTGCAGCTATTTATTTATTGATTTATTTTTCAAGCTCCCGCTAAAGTGACCTAGACAATCTGCTAAAAAAACACTTACTTGATTCACATTTACTTATGTCAAATATTCCATTTAGTACAATTTCTCTCTTCTATGATCCCATGAAGCGACACACAGGTTAATATAAAGGAAAACAACAAACAATCTTTCTTTACTTACCCTGGTGTCTGTCTTTGGTGGGATCCTGTTCCATGACACCAAAGGTTGTGGAAAAACTTCAAACTCTTCACTTTGATGAGTAAAAGGATAACTCCACGAGCCTCAGCTTTTCTTACTTAAATATATAACTTTAATACAACACCGATATGAATTCAGAGAAGAGCTTGGCACAGCATGGACACATACCAAAAACATAAAGTACAATCAATCAATTCACCCTTATACAGTGCATGTCCCACATCATACAGATTAATCACGTCATCATATCAACGCTGTGTGTAACTCTTGGTTCACACTGTATCTCACAATATCCTCATCGTATCTTAACCCAGAGACACCCAGAGCTGTGATTAGTTAGCAAATACAAACAGGCCAGGGAGTTTTTCTCACTATCCAGGAGTGAAAGCGCATTGAATCCAGACTTTCCCCAGCACGGACACAGCTCTGTGGAGATAGGTCTGGCTACACAAGACTAGTGTATTACCTGGCGGTCTGCACGCCCAGTTTGGAGAAGCAGACACAAGGAGAGGCACGGGAAGCAATGTAGTGCTGTGGACGGGGGCCACGCAGCAAAACATATTTTAGTCACCTAAAAATATCAATATCTGTAAGTGTACGCTATATTTAGAATATTTTACTGCTTTACCTTGCTGTCAGACAGCCATGTTTAAGTTTTCATGGGGAAATTGAAGCCGCCGTAAACTTAAACAGGGCTATTAAAAAAGTATGCATTATACTTTCTCAAGCATTTTCTTGTGACTGAGTGACTTTTATCTTATACCAAACTGATTAGAGATGACGCTGTATAAATAATGATGGGAATGAAAGTTGGCAGCAAAGAACAAATGTCTATCTCACACACACACACACGCACGCACCCACACACACACACACACACACACACACACACACACAGGCAATAACGTAGCCTCC
>JAOVVB010217012.1:0-10618 GCA_028570985.1 Heterobranchus longifilis
GATTAACTGTTTATTTTCACAAGTAATATCATTATCGCAATTTTCAACAACATTATCGCATAGCGCATATTTTCCTCATATCGTGCAGCCCTAATTTAATATATGAATTAATGGAGGATGCATCCTGAATTCCTACTGCTCACCATTAATAAATGATGAAATCTCTATGACGCTATGTGACTGGTTAGTTGACAGATCATCATTAAGGATTGCTAATTCACTAATTCATAATATTGATATGACACAAAATTAGCTGCCTTGGCCTTCCATAAAAGTTTATTTTTTTATTGAGCCAGTAGGTATAGATCCCAATGTCATTTTAAACACATTTACAACCTGGTATATGAACTACTGTCTATGGTCTGTGCTCCATAAAGAAATGAGTTAGTTATGCATTAGTTAATCATGACTGAAGTCTATGAATTGTACTCTAAAAGTAAAGTGTTACCCGAGAGTTCAGCTGTCACTCAGTAAGCACTGTTCCCACGGGGCCTGGAAATCCTTGAAAGTTTGTGAATTTGAGGGAGGAAATCCAGGCATTGAAAGTGTTTGAAAATAGACCTATATTTAGTGCAAGAATAGAAACTGAAGTTCTTTTGAAGTTCACACATTTATGTATAATGTACAAGTATGTAAAAAAAACAAAAAACTCTGCTATGATCAATATTTAGTTTAACATGGTTTTCCTACAAAAAAAAGTAAAAGAAAAGAAAAACTCTGAAAAGAGGCTGGAAGCTCATCGAGGCTGCATCCAAAACACCATACTACATACTCAGTAGGTGTACTATTGTTCAACATACTTTTGTATACAAACAGTAGTATGGATCTTTTTGGATGCACTGATCTGTAATTACAACGTGAGCCTCCTTGTCGGTTGGACACGTAACCATGGTAACCATGGTAACCATGGTAACCATGGTAACCTGTGCCACCCTCCGCTCTACCGACCGTCACCAGATAATGTTTGAATTACTGGAAAAAAGGTAAGCAGCTAATCCAACGGTCGCAGGTGATTTTGAATCTGTAGAAATGCAAATTGAGGAGTTATTGACGGTACAGAGCTGCCTGCTCGCCGTCCGTTTGTCTGTTATGAATGTTGTCGACACTACCGCATTGCATTGTGGGATATTTATGCCGCCGTAGTGTCCAGCGTTGCATACTGTAATATTTCACCAGAAATAGTATGCGCATCGCGTACTATTAGTTTCATACTAAGGTTTCGGACACACTAAAAAATCTCACATACTGTGAGACGAAACCTCTAAAAAACAGAAAGTCTTAGCAAATGAAACCAAAACATGAAAGATGTAATAAGCACTAAAAAGTCAGGGGCACAGAGTCAGACTGTGACACCACCTTTGTTTTATTGGCTGGCACCTTTTGTTGAAAATCTATTAGCAAAACTATTGTGCACAAACTGTGCATGCCGTGCATGCCGCACACTTGCAGCCTTTGCCAACTTTGTCTCCAAAAAATCCAGGAAAAACCCTGTATCCATCTAAATATTAGTCTCACTGCCGTACAGTGCTACTACTGCAGTTTTGCATATGAAGTATCTGTCTAAATGTTTACAGTGGCCATGTGATACTCCTACTTATTGAGCTTGTTTTGTAAAAGGGAAAACCAGCTTGTGGTTGTGAATATTGATATCAGCTCCATCTGTGTGTGTCCAGTACACGTCTTTAGCCTAGCTTAGCACAAATGCTAGAAGCAGAGGGAAAGTGCTAGCCTGGCTCAGCCACAGTGAACTGGCATTGATCAACAACCCTCGCAAAACCCTGCTGGCAAATAACGGTCGTTTTGTGCAATGAGGCAGTTTATAATATCGAGTGTTCCATTAAATGCAGCTTTAGTGTGTGTGTGTGTGTGTGTGTGTGTGTGTGTGTGTGCGTGTGTGTTTGTGTGTGTGTGTGTGTGCGTGTGCGCGTGTGTGTGCCTCGCTGACATTCATTTAAAGGATTTGCTTGTGGATTAACATTTTTAATAGCATCTCCTCTGATTGTTGAAGGGAATCTATAATGTTTTTTATGTAAATTGAAAAGCTTCTTGAATCATATTTTACAAAGCAATTATTTCTGAAAGCAAATACTGCATGCCTTAATGCAAAAGACTTGTTCTTAATACTCAGTGAAATTAATAGATAATGTGTTCATGAATCCTTTCATTAATGAGGAGCATTAATCAAATATTAAAACAAAAATAAAGTATTTTGTGCATTTCTGTATGCATTACCTGAAATTTATCGGAAATCGGATTTAGTTTTAGTTTAGTTTATTTGGATCCCCATTAGCTACATGCATAATAACAACAACAACAACAACAACAACATTACAAAGAAAGAAAAGAAACAAAACAAAAATACACACATTCAAACAAGACAAGCCCCTGACAGTTCACATTATAAGTCATAAAAGAGCCCTTATCATCTAGGGCTGTCCCCTAATAGTCGACTAATGTTTTCATTGGTCGATTCTTGGTTGCAGAAAAAAACAACAACCTCCATTCGTTAGCTGCGTCTTGTCAAAATTAGGTCAAAACCTTGCTGGACCGTGGATGAAACGTGAGGGCTTTTAATTTGAAATGACGGACACAGGAAGTCACTCAGTCAGGCATTTGCAGCTGGTCCCTGCGGTTAACTATCGGGCAGGAAATCCAAAGTGTGGATAATTTTGAGAGGGTGAAGGATGACATGCAAACTCTGCAGGCAAACATTCGACTGTCATTCGTCGACCACAAACTTGACTTATCATCTAAAACACGGAAGTACCAGGATACTAAATGTTCAGTCTCCTCGCTGGTTTTTCCGACACATTTAGAATCATTACGGCTCCTTAACTCTTACAGAGGATAGAGGATTTAGAGGAAATATATTTATATTAGATTTAATGAATCCATTGGCACCAACCATGTTGTGCTAGCTTGTCGGGAAGGGGGCTAAATAACGCTCCGAATTTAGGCTACATTTTAGCGAGGGAAACTGGCATTTTGACCTCAAGATATCTGAATGAAAATCATAAACGACGAGTCGACTAATGGCTTGAACGAAAGAGTAGTGGTCGACCAGGAAATAATACCTAATATCTTCACATATCATTCAAGTATCTTCACACGTTACAATCGACAATGCACGTGAGGCTGGGTATACGAAAAGTTTTTCAAACTCCGCTCGATGGGAATCAAGGCAGTGGAATCCCAAATGCAGATTGAGAAACACAAAATCACCAAGAAAACAAACTAACAAACTGCACATACTTCCAAATTCTGTTCTACCCTCGTCTCCACCACATTATATACTATTTTGGTGTTAGGGTTAGGGTTAGGGTTAGGGGTTAGGGTCAGGGTTAGGGGTTAGGGGTTGTAAAATTGGTCTTAAATTGAATTCCGAGTGGCCTTATAAAGGTCTTAAATGTAACTTGCCTTAAGCTGTAGGAACCCTGGTCAAATCATCCGAAATGTGTGGAATAGCTCCAACGAGACTCGTGACACTTGGTCACCACTGGTGACGTCTATTTTTGACTATTTTCTGACATTTTAATACACTGAACAATTATTCAAGTAATCAGAAAACAAATCAACAGACTCATCAATAAATGAAATAGCACTTTTTTCACGAATCTCATCTTGGAACCTTGTAATCTCGGTCTCATTTTCTGCTTGAATCGCTGAATACCTCCATTTATCCAGCCATTTCCCCTCACTCCATCCATCCTCCCGGTCGGACACGCCTCATCCCAGTTTGTCTGTGCTTGACCTCTGGCCCCCTGTCGTGATGGGGTCTACATCAGGCCTGATTGGATGATTTACACACTATGGAGAGAGGCAGCGGAGGAAGAAGGAGAGAGGGGAGGGGCAGGAGAAAG
The DNA here is from genome assembly GCA_028570985.1 of Heterobranchus longifilis. Classification (NCBI taxonomy): domain Eukaryota; kingdom Metazoa; phylum Chordata; class Actinopteri; order Siluriformes; family Clariidae; genus Heterobranchus; species Heterobranchus longifilis. The sequence goes on from JAOVVB010217012.1 coordinate 3,861, forward strand.
AATGGGAAGGAGGGAATGAGAGGGGGATAATGAAATGGTAAATGGATGGAGGAGAAAGGGAAAGACGGAGGGAGATTAACGATGTGAAGAGGCAGATATTACTGTGCTCCGACTGAAAGATGGAGGGCTTGATGTAATTTCCCCTGCAGATACTTTTTCACTCGCCTTTTGCTACTTCCCTTTTACCTCACTGCCTTGTTATGCATCCCCATCGTTCTATTCAATCATCTCTCACTTCATGCACTCATCCTTCTGCGGCTTATCTCACACAGTAATCAACATCACATTTCAAAATCTAATGAATTGTGAGTCCTGACTTAGGGATGCACCGATCCGAGTTCCGATACCGATCCCTGGGCTTCGATACAGAGTACCGATCCAATACTTAACGAGCGGCCCCGGTACCGAGCGCAACACATGATGTGGTTAGGAAAAGTCACTTTTTCATAATCACGAAAAAGATGAAGATAGGAATTTTTTTAAAACACGGGATCTTCAGCATTCAGTATCTTTGAACCAATTGTATGTTGCCAAAATATGTCTTATTACAAAGCATTTTAACAATAAAGTCAGGCAGTTATATACGTCGTAAATATAAGAGCAAGTTGTGATCAAAAGATCCATAATCAGTTAATCGCCAAAAACTAGAAATTCCCATGATTTCAAAGACAGCTGAATGCAACAGAGCACACACAAAGACATGCAGGGTATCACCAGAAAGTACAAATTCCCACCTTTCTAATGACACCCGAACGCCCCTTGGGTCCACAAAACATCCGTCACTATTTATGGTGAAACGAGCGATCAAACTTCACATTTTACCATCAAAGTGACATAAATCTATGTTCTTGTCATAATATTTCACCAAGACTTCTTTTATTTTCACCCAAAACGGCAGATTTAGTTACTTATATGTCTCAGAAGAAGTATCTCCACATCGCAGACATGTTTGTTTATCTCCCTGCCACTGACGCGCGATGTAGTAGGTGAAGTTAGATGTGATCGTAGCAGTGCAGCGTGTGTACAATTTAGTACACACAATTAATTTTTTGTCTGTAAATGAATGCTATCATCTCCAGACCCAGGCCAAGCTCCTGTGTCTAGCTGCTGATTAAAGTGAAAGAGGTTACAACAACTTGAGAGGAGTTTGTCTGCGCTGTGGAATAACTTCAGCCCAGATTTTAGACTGACAGGCTCACTGATTTAAAGTGGGCTGACCTTAAGGTGGAGCAGCTAATCTCATTTTAGTGACAAGCTGCTCCCCCAGGTGTGTTGTTGTATAGATATGTTGCACCTGTTGTCTTCTGGGAAAGTAAAACATGTCGGATGTGATTATCTTCGGCTACGACCGAGTCACCACAGTGATGACATTCACAACATCACTCCCTCTCATGTGATAATTACATAATTGAATTAACATGAACTAGGGCTGCACGATATGAGGAAAATATCTAATTGCAATTATTTTGACTGATATTGCAATTGTGATATGAGTCACGATATAGGAGGGAATTATGATATTTGCATAATTACTCTCATGTTCATTGAAAAATATATTTAAATGATTTTTTTTTGGGAGGGTCTGGACCAAACAAAGAGGTTTCTTAAGTCTGCAGAATACGACTTGTAGGCTGGGACATCTCTGCAGCACCACAATACTTCATTATTTTGCCTTTAACAAATATTGCGCCTCTTGCAATTTGGATATTGCACAAGTCCATATTGCGATTTCGATACATTTTTGATTAATTGTGCAGCCCTATAACATGAAGACATGTAAGACAAACATCACATACTGACTCCGTAGCTACCAGACATCCCGTGTGTTGTAAATGGAAATCACCATAACTGCAGAGGGACTTTAAAATCATTCATTTCTTGATGGATGTTGTAAAGTGATTGATTACATCAGCCCTGGATGTAGACCGGTTTGTACCTTTTGACTTTACCTTTGTTTGGAGTGCTGCTCTTCATTAACATCCTTTTTTTGTTGCCTTTTCTGCTTTTGTCCTTGAACATGTCTTGTTTCTTTGTCTATTTACAAAACATCAAATAATAAAATAGAAGTTTAATGTGTATTCCACTATTTTCACCTTGAGGCACTTCTTATTCCCGGCTTTTAGGGAACCTTAAGGCAACTGCCAAGGGCAGAGGTTTCCCTGCAGAGTGAAGACTCTAAAAGTGCAAAATAAACACACACACATTAAAAGCAATTAAATGGCCCGAGGCGAGGAGTGTGCACTTTGAAATTCCTTTGAAAGCGTCATTTATCCAACAAAAGAAGCACATTGTAATGCATTTGGCTGTGTTGTGGTGGGAGATATGAACACATTGTGAAGCACACTGTGGGCAGTTTAATGCCAGCAGGGTCATGTCTCGTTAGTTTGGAAATTATCTGTGACAGTAAAAAAGAATGGATGGAGATTCTGAGTCTGAAAAGTGAAGCCAATGTGGAAGTGCCTTAAACTTGCATTCTTTCCTGTGGCCAGCAGGGGTCGACACCACTGGTTGCAGAAAGACTTCCAGAAGTCAATGAGAAAATGGCCCTACTTCTCACTTGATTTATTACCTCAGTAAACAGTTTCATAATGAGTTCATGGTCTCAGTCGCTAGTTTCAAGTCTTCTTCAATACAGCATGATGTTCATTTAGTAAATTATGGTCCCATTAAGAAGAAAATAGATGATAAAGCAGGGGATGCTTTGGGGTGTGGCTACCATGTGGTTGACAGACCACCATGTTAGTGACAGGATAGAGGCTTAGCGATGCTAACCATGGCCCTGTGTACATTTAAATAGACATGAATAGTCTGTGTTTTCGTCTTACAACTTTGACCCTTTCACAGTGTGTTTTTGTGTAACATCTTGGTTGCCTTTGGTTACACATTGCTAACCAAGCTAACTAGCTTGTTCTAGCATTAGCTGCACCATCATGCCCTGATAAATCCGAACTCCACTGCAAAAACAAGCAATTTAAAAGTTGTTTGCTTGTCATCTTGCGGAAAGACGTGACAAAGCATGAATTCATACTTTTTACAAATTTGCATCCTGCTGTAGTCATTTCAACATGCTTTTGATACGTTTATCGGAATTAAAAATCATAATCTGTATCTCAAGTAGCGCTGGAGCCGGCAGTCCTCCCGACGTAACTTTACTTCCTGAAGAAAGTAGTGGAAATCACCGAGCTGTGTGTTCCTCCAGGTGATGTTTTTCATCCAGACACGACGCCGTTTAGTTTACAGACATATCTGGGACTTCCACTACAGATACAAAGCAGCAGTAGTCGTTACCGTCAGGATTTCTAAATACCATGGTATACTGTAATACCGTGATACCGCCCAAGCCTAATTATAATAATTGTCAGACTCAAAAAATGATCAAAATTGATGCAGAAGAGCCATTTCTATTCACACACATTCTTCCTTGTCAATCTTCCTTGTCGCCTGCACTACCCACAATGCAACTCGACTGCCGTCAGTCGCTGCTACTGTACCCTCGAGCCACTAGCCTCAAGCAGAGATGAGGAGCGGGTTTTATCAGACTTTGCACAGCTCCCTGGAGACACAAAATGATTTATACAACTTTTTCCACATATGCAGCAATTCTCCCCAACACCTGTAAACAGACTTTGATGTGCCAATTCAGTGGAATTTGCTTAACAGCACCCCTAAGGCTCACTAATTAACATGTCATTTATTTTGTTTGTTTTATTCCTACAAAAAAAACGTTTTGTCATCACTGTGAGGTTGCCAGGCAACCAGCAGAAACCCCAGGAAGTGACTATCAGTCCAATAAAGCATGTACATGAGATGACATGTACATTTATCCAGATTAAACTAACTGATTAAACATGTGTATGAAATATATATACCGGTATATTAAATCACTATGAATACAAGAGTACAGACAGAGTGGTATTGATCTTCTCATCTAATTCTCATCTAACTCTCGACAAGAAAGCAAATGAGCACATTTCCCCAAAATGTCAAACTATACCTTTAACCCTCACCCTACCAACATATTAAATATACAGGGACTAATGACTGAATAACATACTGTAAGAAACAACCATCATAGAAAGATGTTGAACTTATTTCTTCTCAAAACATTATTAATTGTGTAATTAATGTCCTCTGAAGAAAAAAAAACTATTTTAGGAAAGTTATAGTTAATTTGCATATTATGTCAAACGAAAATAGACAGAGCACAAATCTGTGTCCTTCAAAGTACCCCGACTCCCCTGATAGTGTCGGAACCCATGGCAAACATTTTATCTTTCTATTCTTTGTTTTATCTATTAATACTACAAAGGCTGCAAGTGTGCTTTTGACTGGGGTTCCCATAGGATCCCATTGCACTGGTATTTTTAAAAAGCATAAATTAAAACAGAAACAGAAAAAGATGACATGAAGTCATGAGGAGCAAATTGATTGACAAAGTCATGAAAAAATGGCACGATAGAATAAAGCACCTGTGAGATATGACAACTCTGGGGTCTGCGGATGAGGGTTAGAGAAAGAAACTGAATAAAATTATATTATAATATAATTAATATTGTCATGCTAAAAGGGACAGTAAAAACGTAATAAATGTCTGAAGGTTCCTGGCAAAATGCCTTTATATTTATTGCATACCTTTACTTCATTATAAGGAATCGTTTTTTATTCAGAGTAGATGTTGAAAAAAAAAAATCAATATAGCAGAATGCAATGCAGCAGAACAGTGGCCTTGATTATTGTCACCTCTTGGAGAGTGTTCAAGTAAAGTCATTCTGTGAAATGTCTAACTGAAGGTGAAATACACAAGACGGATCGAAGGAAGGCCGGTCAAATAAATGGAAGTTTTTCGATCTTGCTGTCTAAAAGTTTCTAAAAACTTTCACTTTACTGTATTCAAGACTCAAAAGTTATCTTTGAGTTTCTCTCTGTTTTTAGTATTGGAAAGAACTGATCAGTCTCCCTCCACTGGGATCAGCCTTTACTGTAAACACGATTAACAAAATATTTACATGAGAATAACCTTGCTCTATTGTGCTCCCTGTGCAGCAGGATGTGTTGGAGGAATGAGGCTTGTGTACAACAATCGCAGCTGTCCGGAGCTCTGGGTTTTGATTGGCAGCAGGTCACAGGCTGACTGTTGTGAAATCATTGTTGCAGCTTTTTCTGTTGCCGGTGCTGAAGCCTGTTGTCTGTATTACACATGCTATTACACGTGTGTGAATCAGTAATGTAAAAATGTTGGTGGAAGAGAGAATAATGATTCAAATATTGTGATGGAATGTGGTCACAATGTAGCTCACACTTTTTATTGTGTAACTCGTTTTGATTATACATTGCAGGGCAAAAGAGAGCTTTGCTCTCAATTGGTCATCCCTGATTAAATAAATCTATCTAAGATGCTGCTGTATTTGTCCTTAGGCCTGGGCGATATTGTTTGTTGTTTATTGTTGATTAGGATCCCCATTAGCTACAGCAGGGCTGCAGCTATTCTTCCTGGGGTCCGGCACAATTTTAAAGTAACACAGTACAGTGCATAACAACAAAAAAGCAAAAAACGTTAAAAGCAAACCAAAAGAGGCTCCATGGAGAAAGATATGGCAATATATATCATCAAAATGATATGAAAAATGTCTATCATATATATTTTTCTATATCGTTTCTATCGCAAAGTCGTCACAGCAATATTTAGGTAATTTGGACGACACCTTACATTCTGATTGTTGCACGTTATGTTCATTTTGAACTAAAGTTCTTAATAAAATGAGAAAATACTCATTTGTCAAGTATTTAATTTACACATGGTATACAAAATAGGCTATGTGGTTATTTTATATAGACTATTTATTTATTGAGTTACCAGTAAACATGCTATATCACGATATATTGTTATCAAGATATGAAATAACCTAGAAGATTTTGGCCATATTGCCCAGCCCTATTTGTCCTTGAATAGTTTCCCCTGCTTTGTTCTCTCTGCTGGTGCCACCATATGGTGCATTAAATAAATACTGCACATGTATCACCCTCAGATGTGAAAAATGGATTTTCTTTCATAATGCAAAGAAAGCCTCTGCACCTTCCGTCTGTGTTATTGCTCTGTGTGTGTTTTTGTCTCTAATGACATCCAGGTGGGGCATAAGTCATAGTGACACTTTTATATATGATAGACTGTAGGTGTGGAGTCTGACTAAGCACTAATAGCACCCTGAGGGCACTCTGGGATGGTAATGACATTCTGGGCTGGCCATATTAACCCAGCACAAGTCAGTGAAGTGAATGCATTGGTAATGAATCAAGGGCAAACGGTTTTTGTGGCTATTTCAGAGGTGGGAGCGGGGAGCTCCGAGCAGCGACGCCTCATGAGTAGGCTGTGCTTTTCTCTGTCTGGGTGTTTCTCAGCGTCAGGGACCGGGAGCTTTGCCCGCAGATTGCCTTACAGCTTGTAAATGTAATGAACAACGTGCTATCTGAGCCGCTGTCGTGTTGGATTTCAGATTCCCGATGTGTTGGGGAGATTTGACAGCCCATACCAGCAGCTCTGTCAAAAACCACTGGGTCCTGACTGACCTGTGTAACATGAATCTAATGCAGTTGCCGTGTTTGCTCCCTCAGGTCTGGTGATTGGCTTTTCTATGACTCCACCCATCCTTGACAGCTCGAAAGACGACCTAGTGATTCCAGTCCACGAAACACTCACCATTACATGCAGGTATGTGTGTGTGTGTGTGTGTGTGTGTGTGTGTGTGTGTGTGTGTGTGTGT
>JAOVVB010217043.1:0-10618 GCA_028570985.1 Heterobranchus longifilis
TGTCTTGAAAATCATTGAGCGTGTTCTAGTCCTGCTCTATATGAAAAGTGTCCTGAGATAACTTCTGTTATGATTTGGCACTATAAATAAAACTGAAATGAATTGAACTGAATTGTAGTTGAGTTATCATGAAATATCTTAGAAACACCCCACAGTATAACACAATAGGCAGGCAAGGCAATTTTCAAAGGGCTTTACATAAAATTAAAGGGCCAAGATAATAAAAAATAAAAACAAACTAAAATAGAAGCTAAAATAAAATACAACACAATATAGGCTACAAGAATAAAAGTTGCAGTGCAGTGTAAGAAATTAATAATTACAATACAATAACAGGATATAGGCCTACGATAACAAAAGAGTTTACCAGAATCACACACACACACACAGTCTACAAGAATAATACAGTTTCGACTATACCCTTATGACACTCAGTGTCTATTAAACAAACAACAACATAAATAGGTCCCATGGCCTACAACTTACATTCTGTTTTCGAGTAATACTGCAGATAAATGAGAGGCAATAGTTAAATTGATACTTTAATTAGCCTAGTCATAAATCAGACCCTATGTAATGTGGATCCTGTTAAGCTAAATAGCTAGCTTAAATCAATGCCATCCATTACAACGTCGCGACGATTGTCAAAGGGGGTAACGATTTTTTTGGTCGCCAGGTTACGTTGTTAACGCTGTGGGCACGTACATGTTGTGCTGGGTACCGTTAACGCCCACTTTAGGTATTGCTCATTTTGCGGAGAGGCAGCCTCATTCATAGGGCTAGTAAGCAGGCTGGCAAAGCGCAGGAGCGGCCAAACACCATCACCGACGGAGTGTGTGAGCCAAATGATGGTCTCTCACTGAAAATACCAGGCCGGGTTAAACTGCGCTATCATTGTCAGCCGTTTCGACATCGGACATACCCGCAACTAGGACCGAAACCATCCTCTCAGGAATGGGATTTGAATGTCTTGATTGAATACTGGAGGCTCTCTCCTGCCGCGGAAATAGACTGACTTCCTATTCGCCTGGCTCCTCATCGCTGCCGCAGACCGGCCAGTACACTCGGCTCATTTAACCCAGGCTTTCCACGGACCCACTGGCTTTGGCATCTGGACACATCGGGACTGCTATCACTATCGTCGTTGAAGATACGGAAACGTGCCCGTGTGTGCTTTTGCTGCCTGTATAATGCCGACACATTTGCGGTTCCGGAGAAGGTCATTCCTTGGGCTTTTATTCCTTTTTTCACTGTCCACCTCCGCATTGTATTTCATCTACTCCGCCCCCGGAATCGGTAAGTAAAAACAAACGGATGGTATTATTTTAAACACTCAGACGTTAGGATGAAGTGAGGGTGTTTGTAATGTTAGGTCATGTGTGACAGCTCGGTATGGGAGTGTAGACAAGCGGAGGGGCCATGCGCCTTTGCTGAGCCTTGATCTCTCCCAATCGATGATGTGAGACTCAGCTGGATGCTGGAACTCAATCCTATAATATCCATGTACCTGACCATGATAATAATAGTGCTACTGATGAGCATCATGGCTGCTTTAATCATGCTGATGTTAGCAGGCCTATAACAGCTATGATTATAATGCTTCAGTAAGGACTGGGGCCACAGGCAAAATATGGAAATTTGGCTTTCATTTTGGGTTCATTGTTGGCATCCACAGAATAGTCAAAGTTGAACCATATGTAGGCCTATTATGCCTTTACATGTTTTTTGTTTTTTTTCTTTTTTTGGCAGGGCAAAGGTCATGTTATGAGTCATGGTTTCATAGGCCTAAATGGCATTTGTGAAGTCAACCAAAGCGTAGAGATCACTGACAAATAAATAATTCTTTACATCAAATTTGCTATCTGTAAGTCACATGCAGTTGTGTAATATATCGCATGTCCCGAATCCCTGCTATCATTAATTCATTAATGTGTCTCATCATCCCCTCCTTTTTTTCTATCACTCCTTCATTGAATGTGTGTGCAGACATGTGTGTCACCTCAGTCTTTCTTGAGTATCCACGGCCTCACCCATCTTTTCCTGGAGACCTTCTTGCCAAGGCCATGGTCCACTCATCCTATCAACTTAGATACCACATAGGACCACATGCTTGCTATTTTGGGTTATTATCACCCATGTGATGTCCACACATCACTCACTTTATTGCAGCTAAATAGGCACAGCCTTATCTTGATGCATAGCACATATTGTAAAATTGGGACTTTCACCTGACTGTCCTTGACTCTGTGCCAACCAGATCTGTAACTTTCCGCTGAGAGGGTGTAAAAACGCTGATGAATAGGGCAAAGTAAATGAGCAGCAATAACATGGTTGCCTATATTCTTCAATTGTAGAACGTTCACAAGGTGCAGTCATAAATGGCTACATGGACCTTTTACAGTAAGCTAGTATGCTGCTTAAACCACCGTTGGTTGGATATCCTGTTGTGCTTGCTGAACAGGCATGCTTGGCAAGGTTGGGCTTCCTCAGATCATTGTTATGTAGTAATCTGCTCCATTTAAAATAATCCACAACATGACATGAATCATATAGCTGAGCCCTAATACAATGTTAGACCAATGTTATAGCTTTACACAAGATAGTCAAAACATTTTAATTTCCAATACATTTTCAATCAATAATAATATAATAGCCTATAATGGCTTTTCATTGCCAAACATAAAAGCCTATCATTATTGGAGTGAGAGTGACTGTATGAGTGAAATATGTCATACAAGTGCAGCCTTTCTAAAACATCAAAGAGAGAGCTGGTCCTTCTTTCTCATCAAATGGGTATTGACCCATTCACGCTTTTTACCTGCTGTGGACAACGCAATCAATAATTGAATCAATTCCCATGTGGAGGACACATTACTGACAGGAATAGCCCGTGTAAGTCCCGATAACAGTGAGCAATGATTCCTCTAAATGTGAAAAAAATAAACAAATAAATCATTGAGCAGCCAGGATAAAAATAATTCTTCGTTCATTTGGTCACTATTTTTCCAGCTCAAGTATTGATGGTGTCTGGTAACCGGCTGAGAGCCGCTCTTGGCTGTATCCATCCTCCTGGGTGTTGACTATTGTAGGGCTGTAATGGCCATGAGGTTTACTGGGGGTTAGTTTAGAAACAGAACAAGGACCAGCAGCACCAGTTCATTAATTATAGATGGTATAGGAGTAAAGCAGCTTCTGCTGCTGGTACTAAAAGCTACAGTTTAGTCTTTTACACTTGGGGTGCCTGGTGTGGAGCATATAGCAGCAGGCCCGGGCAGGAAAATCAAGTGGGGATTAAAGGATGCATTAACAGGAATAGTTCTAAACATTTTTTACTTAAGGTGGTATGATTTACTCACTGGTAGTGTTATTGATGCATGGGCATTAGCTGAGGTTTCAGATGCTGTGGTCAGAGATGCACAAGTGTGCTGCAGTTTGACAGAGACAAACAGCAGCAAATGTGGCCTGTTAACAAAAACATCTTGAACCACAGCACAGCATTAGCATTCGATTTAACTATCCCCAAAAGGATACATCATCTTCACTGTAGCGTTTCCTCTCAGACCTCTCTGTATTGCGGGCCTATTCAGCAAAGAAAACACTTCCATGGTACAGAGGGATTTGAGAAATAAATAAAGCATTATCAGATACACAAGATGCATGTATTCTGTTGTTTTTGTTTTAAAGTATTGGGTGCTGTGTGACTCCATTAGTCGGCTACTCTTACTCTTTTTTTTTTTCTGACAAACTGCAGCCTCGCCGGGACATACTCCGCATGATTGTAGCCTGAGCTAATGTCCATGCATCAATATTACTTCCAGTTGGTAACTTTAACCACCATACTGTACATCTGAAAATCTGCCCCATCTCTTTAAGAGCAGGTGAGGACAGAGGTAGTTATCAGAGTGGGCTCCAGAGATGCCAGTATATCCGTCACATCATTTCACTATACTGTATAGCTCTATAAATAATCCCAGCAGTGTATGTATGATCATTCTAGTTTTCCCTATTGCCATTATTATCTTTTAGCATACAGTGTGAGTTTATTAATTTAACAACAAAATCCTCCCATTTGGAGTCTCCTATAGCAATAGACTATGCAGTGCATCTCATTACATGTGTTAGATATCATTGTATGATGGCAGCCACACTTTGAAGGTGAACAGATTTGCTGAAAGGGATAGGAGGGGACACTGCAATTGCGATTGAGCAGAATAATTCAGAGTGAAAAAGAGAAACAGAACGATTGAAAAGGGCAAGAGGAGGGGGAAACAGAGAGGGAATAAAAGAGATGAGCCATAGCTCCTTTCCTTCTGCTGGTTTGCACATCGGGGAACCCATCCAGAACACCTGAGCAGGGCTTCCTATGATACCCAGGTGGCTTCAGTGCAGAATGCCCCAATTTCACGGCTTAGTCCATTTCTCTCTCTCTCTTTCCCTTCCCGTCCGCCTCTGTCTCTCTCTCGTTCTCTCTGTCTTCATGTACTCATATGCACTGACACCCCCAGCCTCTATGTTGCCCCCAAGCATGGATGCTGACTGATGCAGGCTGGGGATGCAGGGCACAGCTGGGCCTGATTGCAGCAGTTTATTTAATTAAAACATGAGAGAATCCCACTGGAGCGAGAGCTAGGGGAAGACACAGGTTCTATTTATAGGTTTGAACACAGATGCACACACACATACACATGCACGCATGCGCGCACACACACACACACACACACACACACACACACACACACGCATACACACCTCCACATCCGGTGAGAGAAAGGAAGACAAGAAGCCAGGTGCTTCCCTTTGTCTCTGGAGACCAGACTCATCCTCCCATCTGAATGGCTATGTGTGCGTGCGTGTGCGTGCGTGCGTGTGGGGCATATGTAGGCCTATCTGTGTACGTATATATGCCTTAGCGTGTACCAGATTTATTACTATAGGTGTGTCCTACTGGCAGCCAGTACTGAGTCTATCAGGTTGCTTCACAGTGCAATGCACATATAGTTAGCAATGACTATAGTCTATAGCAGTCTTTCCCAATAGAGTCGGGACCCAACACGGGTCACAGACACGTTTTTATTGGATCGCCAACGACATGTGAATTCATGTTCCTAATTAAAATAGAAGAAGATTGTTCTTTTTTGCTGTTCAGCTGTGCTGACTTATTGACTTGAGGTGGTTATGAGGTGGTGAGAAAATTAACATTACAATCAGCAAATCTAATTATTGCTGTGATGTACTTTTATAATTAAATAAATATTGTCATATAGCCTACATTTTAAATTAATGGGTTGTTGTGTTCTTTATCAGTAGTTTAAATATTTGTAGATGTCATGCCAATTCATGATGGATTTTTGTAAGTTTGGGTCCCGGGGAGACACCAAATATGTCTTTTGGGTCTCGAGCTGAAAAAGTTTGGGCACCCCTGGTCTACCGCAAGAACTGTAGCGATCCACCAGGGTTTTAAAGTAGCTTAAGAGTATTATGCTTATTTGTTAAACAATACCAAGGTGAGGTAAGGATAAGCTTATTTTGCTAACAGCAAAATAGACAATTTATGTGATTAGTGATGCACTTTGAAGCAACCTAACCTTTTGTAGCTCCCTTTCAGTTTATTGACATGCCTCATCTACCTGTCATCCTCTTCTCCAAACATAGCGAGGGCGCAGACAGACTGCCAGTAAGTACATGTCTCAGAAGCAAATGATAGCCAAAGCCTTTGGATGTAAATATACCTCCTGCTTTTACAGCCAGGAAATAATTGCATAACTGCAGGTGTCATGTCTTCAAGTTGGTCTGCTTAATCAGCAAGTATTCCACTGAGAATAACTAATGATAAACACACTCTCTGCCGCACAGTGCAATTTTGCGTGGCCCTTATTTTCAGGCCTTTGAGAATATGCCTGAATGATTAACCCAGTGTGAATTATATGGTGTGCAGAGTATGTTATCATAAAACGAATATCACACAATATAAAAAAAGGGGCCGACACATTTATTATTTACTTCAATAATGAATAGAGATGGCTTACCTAAGTAATGCGTAAGCTACCCAAGAAACCCATGTGAACCTCAACCTTTGACAGCCAGACTAAACCATTCAGTATCCCCACTCTGCTTTTACAGCTTGCTGTAACAATGTTGTTTTCAACTGTCTTTTGCTTAAAACTGAAATATGCTCAGTGAAAACTTTAATAAACTTAAGTGTGGATCAGGGATGGGACAAATGATTTATATTGCAGTATGTCTTGATGCAGTCTTCTGCGATACAAACAACACTGGCACCATATAGCAATATATTATCTTGGGATAATGAGGCAGAGGTGTATCCTTCCTTTGCTGAAGACATTTTGGCGTTAATCCTGTTCTCCCTTCTGCTCAGCCTATTGATAGCTTATGGCTCAAATTATTTCACGCGTGTTGATGTTGTTGTATGTGTGTTTTCACTCATTCATCACAGCTGTGTATACAACGCTGTGAAACTAAAGGCACTTGGCATTTGAGGGTTATTGTACAGTTACACAAATATTGTGATGTATTGCAGTCGACTTCCTTTTCTTGCAGAATCTGCAGCGATATGGTTATTACCATAAGCAAAATATCAGTATGCTATCATGTCATGAGTTACCCTGTAATAGTCCCTTCACATTTACTTTGATAATTGAATGCTCACTCTTCCTACTCTACCTTAAGGAATCCATTTTCTGGAGACCAGCACAAGGACCATGCTTTTTGTGCCCTGTTAGCTTATCACTCTCATGGCAGAGATATCACAGGCCAGTTCTGTGCTATCACTCTCTCGGTCCTAATGGCATTTTATTTCTCCCCTCACTGCTACTGGGCATGTTGGTCTCTCCTCGGTGTTTTCCCCAGAGCACTTTTTCATTTCCTCTGGTCACACCCTCCAAGCTGTGTTTTAGTGTGTACACATATGATTGTTCATTGCTTGTTTGTGCAGCCACTTCCTGCAAAGCTGACTTTCCAATGTAACAACGATTGGCTGCTTTTCCCCAGGAATATTTGAATCCTAATTTGGGTAAAAACTAGCGCTTGAGGTGCAGAGGTACTGAAGAAGGAAGGCGCTCGTAAAGATCAGACAGATTGTGTTTGGTGCTGCTATTCAGTTTGGTGCTTTGCATTAGAAGGAAATTAAAAAGTCCACATGTAGTTAGCTTTAGACTGGAATATTGTGACAGCATTGTTTAGATGCTAACTTGTTACCCTGGCTGACTTAATGTGGGTAAATCATTAACTTTGTTGAGGAAGAAGACATGGTGATTAACTTTAGAACTTGTGTTCACCCTTCTAGATAGATGAGCTGAATCTGCACTGTCTGATGAATGAATAACATTTGATCTTTTACACCACTGGTAGAGCAGAAACTCCACATCACTACTAGCTGCAGTTTAACTGCCTCTCTAAGTCTTATAAAGTTTATAGGCAACAGCATTTATGGCATTGTTGGTGGTAACCATAGTGATCAAAATTGGCCAGAGTCAGACACAAATCCACTTTCTGTAGTAATAGTCTGGCTTACTATGTGAACCGTGCCTAGATAATGCCTTACTTCCCGTCTCTGGGCAGCCATCAACAATGGCAACAGCCTCCCAGTTATAAATCTAGAGGCTGAAAATGACAAGTTTTGAAGATTTGGATTGTGCAATAAGGCAGGCCTGCTCTGTTCTATCGGTGAATGGTTGTAAAGATCTAAAAAAAAAAAAATGTTCACAACATTTTCGTGTAGGTGTTACACCGAAATGGGTTCCCTCCTGACCCTATTTTGCAGAGGCATGCACCGTCGGGGCGTGGCGCTGCCCAGGACAATTGAGATTGGTTTAAGCAAATACAAACAGGCTAGGGAGTTTATTTTATCCAGGAGTGAAAGTACATTGAATCCAGCCTTTCCCCCCCCAGTGCGGACACAGCGCCGTGGAGGTCTGGCTACGCGAGACTATAATACAGGTGACCGTGTTTGTGCAATGCATTGGAGAGGAAGTGTGTTTGTATTTACAGTAGGTGTAGGAAAGTACAGGTTGATGTCTATGGAAATAGTTGTAACCATGTGTGCTTAGTGTTCATGCTTCTGTGCTTGTGTTAATGCAGTAGCGCTTCTCTGGCACTCCTAAAGCCATCCATCTCTCGTCCCCACTGTAATGCTACCCTCAGCCCACCTCCCACCCTCCGTCTGCTGCTTAATTGATCCATCCATTTAGCTCAATCCAGCCAGTCTCTTAAGGCTAATTTCCAGAGGCCAGGGTGAAATATTAACTTGGTGCCAAGCTGCCTCAGATAGATTCCATTGTGAATAAACAAGCAATAGTGATAAATTATGCACCTTCTCTATTTAACTTCTGTAAAGTTCTGCAGCCATTTAAACATTAAAAACATCTCGAGTTTAGTAACAATGAATATAAAACTTCATGAAAGGAAACCATGGAAAGCTGGATACACAGCGGTTCAATCACTGAAATTCCTCCGGCTGGAGCACTTAAGGTCTGGCGTTTGACATTTTCACTGCAGTTGCCATGGTTCCCTGAGGGCTTGTTCCCATCCAGGACTGACTCCTTTTTATTGTCACAGCAACCACAGAAACATGCCATCCTTGTTCCCATGATGATCGTCGGGCTGACAACAAATCCCCAAGGATACAGTCGTTACAGTCATTTGGGACAGAGCCACGAGCTGTTTCTTTGTCTGGGACATCTGTACACTGTAAAGGAGACCCTTCACATAAAAGTCATTACAAGTGGTATAAATAACTTCAAATATTAGCAGACTTGTTTTGCTCTTTACCACTGACAGGTCAGAACAACACTTGCCCCATTATTTAAATAAACATGTCAAAATAGTTATTTCTACTTTCATCTAAACTTTTTACACTTGAATCTGCCTGCTGTGGTAGTCTGCTACATTCCTGTGTTGTAAATGTGTGTGCACAGTCCAAGGACATGTGACTCTAAATACTCTATTAACAAAGGAATTTAGTTAAACATCAATAGAGTGGGAGTTCATTGCACCTTGTGAGTCAGTCAGAGGCATGAGCAATCCTCTTAAAGCCTTTCATTGACCGTGTGATACCCTACCCTCTATCCCCCATTACACACACACACACACACGTGCACGCGCGCACACACACCTACTGTACACACTCCAAATATGGTTGACTAGAATACACAGCAACACTGAGCATCACCCGGAAAAGGACACAGATTACATAATCGCTTTCATTGTGACACTGTACAATTTAAAACATTCTTTCCTCTATGATTGCAAAAGACAAGAGACGCTAAGTCCTTACTTTGGTCTGACCACCTAGCTTACAGAGGAAATCACTTTATCCATTGTTTTAAAGACAATTGAGTTCATATTCGTGGATTTTCATAATTCTGCCATGGCCAAATAGCAGAAAACAAGAGATTAGGCTGACCTAAAATATCGTAACATGCTATGCACAGATCTATTGAGGATCTATTTTGAGCAGATGGTTCAGACCTGTTGCTGCTGAGGCATTGTAATATTTATTTGGGAATAAACAAGCAAACACTATGCATCTGCTGTTATTGAACTACGTAAGACAAAGACAAATTATATAAACTATAAACGTGAGTTGGTGAGTTACACCCAGCTTTGTTTGTTTTTTATACACATGGAAATACTATTGATTTGATTGATTAGCTGCTCCACTTCAATGACAGCCACTCCTGTATGGAAAATTGTAGACATGTGTACACGGTGATCTATCTGTATCAGTTATTCACGTCACTGTGTTTGATTAAGGAGTTTCTAATGTTTTCCTATAGTTTGTATAGTCAACCACATAAATTCTACTTATATAACCTTAACCTCTAAACACCCAGCTGGCAGGGGAGGGTATGGCTACGGGTAGAGTGAGACCAAAAAAAACATTTTTGAGCCAAAGCTTATAACAGAAGAGCTGTAAAGCCAAAATGCATATGGTGCTTCATTTGAAAGGCATCATCTTCTATAGTTTCTAAAAAAAATGTGCTTGTTTAGCATGTGGCTAAAACACAAGCTAAACTGTTCCGTTCAAACAGGGATCAAAAGGTTTTTTTGGTCTAACCCTAACCCCTAACCTGCAGGCGGGCAGGTGGGGTTTAGGAGGTTAAAGTTCTAATATATTAAAAGAAAATGTAACAATTGATCCACTTCCCCTCTCAGTTTAATTTATTGTTAAAGAAACAGAATAAAAGCCACCCCTTAATGTATTTCACAGGGAAGAACAATACAAAAGTATACAATACATTTTCCTGGTTAAAAAAAAAAAAAAAAAAAATCAAAATAAACTGTAAGCACAAATATATTTTTCTTTTCAAGTAAACCTGAGATTTACAGCATTACTTGATTGTTTGTTAAGTGTGTTTCCCTATCTAACTTCATCTACGTTGATGTATTTATTGTCCAAATGTTTTCACCAGGTGAAAAGTAGAAAATCTGTTTAATCTTCAGACACGATGTAGCTGAAGTTTCACAGAGATTTCAAATAGCTTCCTCAATTTTCAGAGTGTATTGTACTTTATTTGTGTGCCTTATCCGAGCCAAAGTATATGTGTTTAAGATTTGTGTGATCAGAAACACTTCTGTTGAATGCAAGTACATTTGAATT
>JAOVVB010217054.1:0-10618 GCA_028570985.1 Heterobranchus longifilis
GTGTGTGTGTGTGTGTGTGTGTGTGTGTGTGTGTGTGTGTGTGTGTGTGTGTGTGTGTGTGTGCGTGTGTGCGTGCGCGTGCGTGTGCTTCTCTTTCACTTATGTCACAGCGTGAAGTACAAACTTGAAAAACTACAGGATGCAAATCGGCAAGAGTCTGACAAATACAGTAGTTTAATTGGCTTTTTGTTTAGTTGCTGCCCACGTTCTGCTGGTGCGTGATGTTAGAATTATGACATCTTACATCCCACAAAAAACATAGGCTTAGCTTAAACTCAAAATCGGTAGTTATCAGCTTATAGCTCCAAATCAACGTACACAGCCGACTTGTTTGTGTTGCCTCCGCATTGTGAACTCTCGGATTAAGCAGGAACGAACACATGTAGGCTAGACGAATAAATAAATGAAAAGGAGAAAGGGGGAAAAAAGGATAAACTTATTTTTTTCCTCCCTGCACAAACAGCTTAGTATTGGTGCAGTGCAGCCTGCAGAGAGCACCACCCTGCCAAAATAAAGATGAGCTGGGGCCTGTAGTAAAGGAGACGTCTGCCATGGGCGGCCCCTGAGATCTAATCAGAGGGCTTAATATCCCCCACAGCGAGGAGACCTTGGCCCCTCAGCCCCCTCAGCCCTGACACCCCTGACGCCCAACCCGGCTCAGCGCTCTGTTCAGCTCCGCTCTGCTCTGGCTCCACGGCCAACAAACTCCACAAAGTTCTCTCTCTCTCTCTCTCCCTTATTCTCTCTCATTCTCAGCAGGGAGAGACACAATGGCCAGCCACTGATCCTGTTTGGATGTGGTTTTGGATTATTTCTTTCTCTATGTCCTCATTTTAACCCTCGAGGAAGACATGCCTCTGTTCCTCCTCTAAATGGGCATTGCAATGGAATATCATATGTGACTCATGCTGTCAAATACCAATACAACGTCCCCTCAGTTTATCCCTGTATTACATGTTGCATGCTAATTTGATGATGAAGACAAAGAAAGAGTCTTCATTTTAACTCTTACCACTAATTAAATGGCTACCACGGTTTATATTGGCAAACACTGCGGTTTCCAATCATCTTTAGGAATCATAAATATAACCCAAGCCTGTAAAAATGTCAAAAGTGAACTATATGAATTGGCTAAAAAGTTGTTGAGCGTCCATTTACGTCTTTGCCTTAAATGTCATGAGTCCATTTAGTATTTATTGTTCTTACAGGAAACTTGTAAGTGCCATTAGTGCATTTTAGGCTCTGGCACTTTCAATCAGCTGTCATTATCCACTTGCATATGAATGAATGCAGAGCTATAAATTGGGAAAATGCGTACATTAAATGTGTCTATTACTGGAAGCGGACCAGATATGCATGTAAACAGCGAGCATCAGCTAACTTGACATCTCAGTTGTGTTTGGCCCTATTGTACAGTATTTGAAGCCCCCCCAAGTCTCGAATCCATTTTTATTTTTGCTGTATTGACTTTTTCCTCTGCTAGCCAAAGACATAATGAAGGCTTCCTGCAGCTGCTGTGACCCGCTTCTGTACAGTATATGCAGACAAAACGCAGCTAAAGAAAAAAAGCAATTGTTTATCAGCGCATTTTGTCTTTCAGAGCATGTATTCCCCACAAAGAAAATTGTCATCGTTTTTGAAGCACAAATGCGCGTGATGGCCGAGGCCTTAACCTTGAGCGGCAGTGTTTTGTAGCAGACTGTAAAACCAGCCATCTATCTGCAATTATGTTTGTCTTCATAGTGTTGTGGTCATTAGTTTCAGAAATGGACCATGGAGGTGTTGTTTGTTCATTAGAGGAGGTTTGTTCATTTCTGGTTTAACATGCTGCCATGTTCCAGAGACAGCTGTCACCCAGACATTAGCAGTCTGAAAGCATCACCGCAGTGTGTCTGCTTTGAATCTAAACTTTTTATTTCCCAGGTCAGGAGTGTGACATTCAATGAAGCCGAGTGCGTCTCAAGTGTACGCAGCTCAATAATTAATAACCGCTCTCCCAGGTGAGCTCAAATTGGGGACACGTTAATGTTGCAGAGCCCCGCCACAGGGCTGCAGCGACCCCAAAGCCATCTCCGACAGACACCTCACCTTTTGTGGCTGTGCGTTTTTTTTTCCTCCCTCTCCTTGTGGCCCCACGGTGCATGCATTAGAAGAAAAGTTATTTTCAGCTGTAAGAAATTCAAATGAAGCCCCCACATGCTAACTTTTCCAGAGCATCCAGACCTTTGAGATTAGACAGCCATCCTTAAAGCACAAGGGTCTGGGATAACAAACGGCATGTTTGAAGTGCTCCTTGGAGAATGCAGACACACACACATGCAAGACACATTCACTCAAGACGCACACAATTGCCTCCCCCTTAGCTTTCCAGTGTGGACTATGGCTTAATTAAAGCACAAATGTATGGTATATGTTTTTAAGTGCTAGCGAGTTGTGTGTTTATATGATGGTGAATGTAGTCTGAGTCTGCATGAATAAGTAGCTCAACACCATGAATATTTATATTGTCAATATAATTAGCGATGTAGACTAATGGAGGCCATGTTTTGCACTTGAAGCCATGCCAATTTTTGTGGTTGTTTATTTTCTGGCTTGTTGTCCCCACAGTAGAGCTAAATAAAGAGCATCATTATTCCCAAAACATTATGTATTCGCTAGCTCTAGTGCCTCAAATATGACCACTCTGGCTTCACAGTTAACATCTAAATTGTTCTCTGTTTTTTTTCAATTATATAGCTCATAACAATTTTTTTTTCTATTGTTGATAGTGCATTCATTTGTTTGTAATTAATTAATTTTCCTTGCCATTTGACATAGTCATGCAACTATACAGGCTGTTCTCATTCACTGTTTGTAGTTTTACCGAAGAAAAGTAATGCACTCTAATTCGCAGATAACCCACGTAATTGTGAGCCAGGAGGCGCAGCTCATTACGTCACATATTGATGTTTGTTGTCAGGCGGCTGTAGTAATTATGATGGGAGGAAATGAGGCGATGCACAAAGGTCCATTTAGGGCGGGCAACAAACAACCAAACCCAGGAGACTGGTGTTCGTGTCCCGTTTGAAACTAAAAGT
Source organism: Heterobranchus longifilis (assembly GCA_028570985.1). Taxonomy (NCBI): domain Eukaryota; kingdom Metazoa; phylum Chordata; class Actinopteri; order Siluriformes; family Clariidae; genus Heterobranchus; species Heterobranchus longifilis. Next base: position 3,078 of record JAOVVB010217054.1, read on the forward strand.
CGACGTTTTTATTTTAAGTTAACCTGTAAATTAAGTAGTTATTTTAACTCAAACTCTGTTGTTTTTTTGTTGTAGTTTTGGTACCTAAACCTAACTAAATAGTTCCATTTCACAATGTTGAACCACTTGTTTAAAACAGCAATATTTCATACGAACCCATTCATGAAAACGTTAAATTATGATGTTGCCTTTGTTCCCTTAATGCAGACAACAAGGCTTTAATTTACCACAGTCAACAACAGGAAGCAAAGAGAGTATGACCAATTTGGTATGGACAACACTTGAAAGTCTTGCACTAACGTTCATACATTTCTTCTCCTCTGTCCCTGTCTTCTCTTGTATGTGAGCAGTATTCGTCCAGGCCAATAAGCTCCAGCAGCACATCTTCTCTGCACACGGCCAGGAGGATAAGATCTACGACTGCTCGCAGTGCCCGCAAAAGTTCTTCTTCCAGACAGAGTTACAGGTGAGCCTCGGGCTGGCGTCGCAAAAAGGGCCACCGGCAGAAGCCGCGGCCGCTAATCACACATGACAGCTTAACAAACACTAAACACCGCTCACTGCACTCCGGCTATCCCCTCCATCCCGGCTGGGATGAGAGACTCAGAAGGAATTATTTCAGTCCGTTTCCAAAACTCATTTGTGATGTGCAGATATGATTTGATTTGCTTATTAGACCAGCAGAGCACTAAAATATCTGGAATTAGAGGATTAGTGGAATGCTCGTTTTTGAAGAGGTAATTACATACAGTGCTGAGGCAAAAACACAGTTGAGTCAATATGCCTGCATCTCCCCTCCTAATCACAGAGGAGGCCTCATGGCTAAATATGAGCTTTGTCCTCTGGGAGACCGTATCTGCCCTTCAACAAAGTTAGTAGTTGGACTTATGAACTCGCAGCGTTAGAGAGATAATCCATTTTCTAGCAATCTTTTTCTCTGGTCCTTGGAGAACCTGAAAAAATGAAACAGACCTTGTTATATTATTTCAACTGTGGTTGTGTTTTCAAGCAGCTCTGTTTTGTTTGGGGGATTCTCTACCATACACATGGCACACATCTCATATCCACATCTTTTTCTATTGCCTTTTGAAACTGAATCATTAAAATATGAGTAGTCCATAACCATCGTGTTCAGTCCAATCACTGAAATTATTCTTAATGCGCCTTAAAGCGCAGAGAGAAACCAAAAGCTCCTGATCACATCCTCCAAGTATATCTGAAACTTGGATTAGCAGCACTATGTATTAGCAGGTAGCCAGAGGAAGTATCCAGGGCTTGGCCATTGATCGGCAATGATTTTCATATTGAGATTCAGGTTGTAAACAGAGAGGCGTGTGTCTGCCAGGAGGAAGGTGAATGTGATCATTATCTGCTGGTCATTTGAGCACCGCAACCATGAATAAAACAAGTCCTGATCCACCTGTATGCAACTCCACCATGGAGAAGGCTATTTAACAAGCCTCGTGCTCCAACAACCTGCCAACATGGAGTCTTTTCATTCATGCCAAGGCCTCCTATTTATCACATTTTCATCTCTCATTGGTACGAGTGTTCTCTATATAGCAAGGGTTGTTGCAGGTACCTGTAAACAATCTCAAATTACCTGGGGATGTTTTCCTACTTTTTTTTGTTTGACATTTTTTGGAATGAAGTGATCTCCACCTCCCTGAGGTGTTGTTTCATGCATGATTATATTGTTTTACACTCTGTGTGAAAAAGACAAGAGTACAACATGAAAGACCTATGGCACTTTGTTGTGGAACAGGGGGTTATGAAAGGAGAGCAGGAATGAGCTTGGGGGATAAGACGATCATTACGCTCAACCTGTGCCATGCTCTACAGGCTGTCCCATATGAGTGCATGCTCACACTCTCTCACATAACACATATGTAGCTCATATAGATGTGTGCATATGTACTCTTTATTAGCACATTCATACAGAACTGTGACCAACTCAAAGCTTTTTTAAACGGACAGTTCACCAAAAATACTTACCTGTAGTGCTATTTATCAGTCTAGATTGTTTTGGTGTGAGTTGCTGAGTGTTGGAGATATCAGCTGCAGAGATGTCTGCCTTCTCTTCAATATAATGGAACTTGATGGCACGCGACTTGTGGTACTCAGTGCCAAAAACTACATCTGACTACAACAGCAATGCCTCTTTCCAGAAATCATGACCCAATTATTTAAGACAATCCACAGACCTTGTTGTGAGAAGCTTCATGTAGGAACTATTTTCTTTCTACCGAACTACAACCGCCAACCGTATCACCACGCAGAAGGAAGTGTGCATCTACTTGAGGCCAGTGGTGAAATGTAACTAAGTACATTTACTCAAGTAGTATACTTATGTGCAATTTTTGGGACTTGTACTTTACTTCAGGCTTTTCTTTTCATGCCACTTTATACTTCTATTATAAAAGTACAGCTGGAATGATTAGTTGATTGACAGAAAATTAATAGGCTATTAATAACACTTTTGATAATCGTTTAGGTCATTTTTAGTGCAAAAATGCAAAACAAAAGTATGGTTCCAGATTCTCAAATGTGAGGATTTGCTGCTTTAAAAAAAAATCTATTTTAAATAATGTTTGTTTTTTTCTCTAGATTCTTCTGCATTGAGTACTTTTACTTTAAGTACATTTTACTGATAAAAATACTTACATACTTTTACTTAATACATTGTCAATGCAATTTACTTGTAGTGGAGTATTTTCACAGTGTGGTATTAATACTTTTACTGAAGTAAAGTATCTGAATACTTCCTCCACCGCTGCTCGAGGCTCATGCTCGTGACACGTCGAGCTGAGCTGTAACGTTAGCTAGCAGCAGTATCGTATCGGTTTCCTTCTGCGCAGTGGCGGGTTCAGTATAAAGAAAATAGTTCCTGTGTGAAGCTGCTCACGACAAGGTGTGTGGATTACCTTGAGTAACCGGGTCATGATTTCCGGAAAGAGACATTGCTGTTGAGTTTTTCAAATGTATTTTTTTGGCACTTTGAGCAGCACAAGCCGAGCGTCATCTAGTTCCATTATATTCAAGAGCAGGCAGACATCTCTACGGCCGATATCTCCAACACTCTGCAGCTAGCACCAAAACAATCTAGATCAGGGTTCTTTTACGGTTTTAGGCCAAGGACCTAGGAGAAGTTGCAGATTAAAGTAGGCCTACATGTACGTCATCCTAAAGCCTATACATATACATAGACATATTCATGTTTTAATGTTAAACATACACATGGAAGGCACAACTAATCCTTAAGTTTAACTGTGTCTGTGGATGGTAAACTTAGTGGCTCCTTTATGGACCAGTAAGTCTATAATGTTGTGTAAATTATTTATTTATTTTTTTTTTTTCATGAAGAGGCTGATTTATCTTTGCTAATAATATGTTGGATTCATGTTAATGTATATTTTCAGTCATATTTTAATTAAAAAAAAAAAAAAAGAAAACTTTCAAAATATTATCAAACAATAATTTGGCGGCCCCCCTGCAGTAAACCTGAGGACCCCCTAGGGGTCGAGGACCCCCTGTTGAAGATCTCTGATCTCGATTGATAAATAGCAGGTAAGAGGAGAAATATGTATTTTTGATTTTAGGGTGAATTGTCCCTTTTAAGTTTTTCTTTTTTTTTTTCTCCATAGATCCTTCTTTATCTTAAGATGCATCTCCTGAACTTTGTAATGGTGGATGTTAGATTTGCCTTTTCCACTGTCTATAGTTAAAGTCTTCAACAAACAGTGGAGGTTGGAGTCTTGTTTTTAGTTGTTGTTTGTTTGCGGTTGCCATTTCCCATGCACCACACTTCAAAATGTCTCACTGACACGGGGCAGTCGTTTGTCAGTCTGTCTGAAGTGGAGCTGTCTTCCAGCAGCGAGAGAAGTGGAAGCTCTCTCTCTTTGCCAGGTCTTGAGTTTGGAGTTTCTCCCTATTTCTCCCTGACACTCTGGCCCACTCACAGGCTGCCTGGGCTCCTCATCTCTCACAGTAGTCGGAGGGGTCAAAGGGCCAGTGCAAGCTGGGAGAAGGAGCGGCGAGAGGGAGAGCTGCCACGGCAGGTAAAGGGAAGCAGGAACGATATTTTATTAATTTGCTGCTGAGATCCTGAAACAGACCAAAGGCTGTGACAGGTATCCAGTGCACCGCTCCACATCCTCCCCCACCGCCTCCCCCCGTGAACTCTACCCTGCGAGGGGCTAGCCAATTTTCGCCAGCCTGTCGAGATGGATGATGGGAGAGCATCCGTCTAATCAGCCCTCCTAGGACCCCCCGCCCGGCCGCCCCCCTCAGACTGGCCAGATTGACTGACTCCTGGGCCTGTGTGCCCCAGAATCCAGATTCCAAAGGAGAATAATCTCTCTTGCTCTCCTTCTCTCTCCCTCTTTTCCTCTTTCTTTCACAGACAAAAAAAAAATAAAGCACTGAGATGCATAGACCACCATTCCCCTCAAAACTCTCCAGAGGACTCCCCTCCACCATCACACACACACACACACACACACACAGCTTCCACCCTGCGCATCCCTCTCCCTCACCCCATTAAAATATGGAGCAAAGTCTAGATATTTCATGAGGTGCTGATGGGGAGGGCAAGCGGGCTGGCTGTGCAGCGCTCTCTCTGACCCTCAACTCCTGCCCACCCCTTGAGCGACTAGGAGACATGGCTTCACTACATCCTCTCTCCCAAATAAGACCTTCTGTCCTGTCATTTCAAAAGCAGCTGCCCCCTTATGATGAAAAAAAAAAAATGTCCCTGGGTTCTAGCAAAGGCCACGTCGCAATGTGAAACTTGATAATAAACTTCCTTTTCCCTTTGCGTTGGCTTCAGATACAGTAGCTTTTCACAACGCAAACGGAGCTGAGCCACTGACAATGCTGCCAGGCAGGATTAATTAGCCAGATTCATTAACTGATGGACGTGCAGTATATTAGCCACAGCTTAAATCTGACATTTCTCTGAGTGCAGTTCATTTGTGAAGAAACACACAAGTCCAGCTCCTCCAGCGACGCGGCGTACTGGAGGTTCTTGCAATCGGAGGCTCCTCTCCCAGTGATCCCAATTCCTCCGAAGACGAGACAATGAGATTAAAGTTACACAACAGTGAAGATGACATTTTCTGCGTGAGATTCCCTTGGTCCCTTTAAGCTGGGCTGTCTCTTTTTTTTCTTCTTCCCCTCCATCCTCCAATTTCATTGTCATTCCTCGGAAGTGACACGAGATTGTAAGTCATGTGTTAAGTCGTGCCGCGATCAACAGAGGAGTGGAAGGACTGGGGTACCGTACGACTTCTCCCTCTCCTCAGACGCCCGCAGGACACGTACCTTAATTGGAGTGTCTTTTAAAAGGATTCCTTCAAAGACAATCCAAAGCTCCCTGGCCTTAATGAGTGCTGAAAGTGACAAGAGCACATCTGCATCATGTTCTACTTCCCCACACAAATGAGATTCTCCTCTCCCCGTGTGATAGCCATTATTGCCAAGCTGTGACCAATTCCACTGTTTTAATTAAGCATATTTATAGGCTTCACGGTCACCAGGTGTAAACAGCTTTGCATGTCATAACGTCCGTCTACGAGAGAAAATAGGGAGAAAAAATGAGAGATGGACAGTCGCAGAGAAAGGAGGGAGAGAGCAACAGAGGAAACAACTGCATGAAATGGGTTAAATGTATCCAAAGTGTGCGTTTTTATGATATTATAATCAGTGCTGGGAGGGTTACTTTAAAATAATATTCCACTACATCTAATACATGATACTAAAATGTAATTTGTAATGCATTCCATTACTTTACTCCAATTAAGTAATATAAATACTTTGGATTACTTTTGGCTGTGTGCAGGTGCACTGCACACACGTTTTCTTTTAAATCTGTTTATGGGAAATGCATGAAATGAATTGCAGAACAAATAAAACAAAAACAAACTAGAAGGGCACTCGGAGAACGCAGACCTCCGCCAAGGCCGTGCCCTATCTCGCAATGTTGATTTGTGTATCTGACGTGATTTGTGATGTGCTCCAAAATGTAATGGGTTCTACCCTGGCTCATGCTACACACAAATTTCATGAAAATCAGGCCAGAAGTTTTTCCATAAAACAAACAAACCGAACCGAAAACATAACTTCTTTGGAAGAGTTATTCAGAATACCACCAATTTAAACCGTAACCGAATACAGTTACTCATATTTTATATTTAAAATGTGTAATCCCATTACAACGCCCCAACGCTGATTATAATGCAAGAAATAAAATGATGGCTCTTCAAAACAATATTTTAGGCCTTTCTTTTCCCCCCTCTTCCTTTTCATGAAATCTTAAGAATGGCACTTTTCAGCATGAAGCACAGAGCTCTAATTCCCCAGAAGTTTTTCTTTCTTTCTTTTTTTTTTTATATTTAGGAATTTTAAAATATGCCCCCAAAAACGCCCTAACTGCCCCGCGTCCCAAAAGTGTCGCACAAAAGCAACGCTTCATGTGTTTGTCCCTAAGCGGCTCTCAAACACCCCATTTTCTCTGAATATCTTGATCTGCCAAGTATGACAGCTCTTCACGCGTTTGAAAGTTGTATATATATTTTTCTCCTTTTATATGACAACTTGTTTTCTTCTTCATCACCCCAGGTGCTCAGAATTCTGTCACCATTTCAAAAAGTTGCACTACAAAATAAAAGAACAATGAATTAGAAGAAAAAAACAGCTGCTTGTGAGGCGCCATCATTAATATTTAAGCTTATTTATAATTATGTACAACACTGTACACACACTGTAAATGGGGACATAAACACCCTTAGATGAATAGTGATGTATCGCAATAGTGGTGCTCTAGTTTTGTAGGTGGATCAGAATTAGACAGCATGACAGACCTAATGATCCTGGGAGGATATTCGCTTTCTCAGTGCGTGTGTGTGTGTGTATACATCTGTGTGCGCGCTGTATGTATTTGTCTTTGTGTCTGTCTCTCCCAGGGTCTGATATGTGCATGCAAACACATTGTCTGGAGGGAGACATGACAAAAACTCCCAGAAGCCTTTGAGCTGTTTCTTTTTTTCTTTTTCCTGTGTTGCACCACTGGGGAAAGTTAAATCCAAACAAAGAGGAGACGCTTGGTGTGCTGTGCTGGAATCCATCACCGAATCCCTCCCTCAAACATGTCTCCTTTACTTTTCTTAGTTGACTTTTTCAACAACTTTGATAAATGCCATTTTAAGCGCTTCTCAGGAAATTCAGGGTTTAATTTACTGCCTGTAGTGATTTGATTTTCAAGTGTCTATTATGCTGTTGATGTTAACAAAATGCAGCAGAGGCCAAAGTAAACAACATTAGAACAATTATTCCCTCTCGAATTTCATATTCGCACGTTGCGCCGCCGAAGTAATTTAACTCTTCAGCTTTGGATGTTGAATGACATCGGTCAATTAAAAGCTAATTTTCCGATTCGCTCCTCCATTTCGGTGGGAAAACATGAGAGCGCAGATCGACTCTCGCCTTCCCGTAGAAGCGTGGAAATGCAGGAGAAAATTTAGTCCTCAAAAATCTCCGCATTT
>JAOVVB010217075.1:0-10617 GCA_028570985.1 Heterobranchus longifilis
CCGTCACCGGTTACACACACACACACACACACGCACACACACACACACACACCCACACACAGACACAGCAGCCTCTCATAGCTCCAAATACATCACAGAAAATTACCAAACAGGAGTTATTTGAATAAACTGACTGCATATTTTGACTCTAAAGCCTAAAAAAATTAAAACTTAATAAAGTGACATATTAACAGCATTTAGCCTGACTCAAAACCTGTGTATCTCCACCATTGAACAGTCTGACGAGATGCAATGCATTGTGGGGCAGTTGGAAATTCCTTTCGAATGTAGTATATTTCTCGCATACATAAAATCCACAAACTATTCAGTATGAACGCACTACATAGTAAATTTGACATCATATTTAGTATGAATAGTATATTAGTATGCGATTTCGAACACACCCATAGATTTGATCTGCAACTGTGTATTCAAACTCAAAATTAGCACTCTTAGTAACGTACCGTTTGCTTCTCTGTTGTCATTTCTACCTCTCTCTACCAAGTGAGGGGGGCGGTACCGCTGTGTTTATGTCGTTGATTTAAATATGTAAATAAATCAGACAATGCACAGGCAGTTTAGTGATATCCCCACAGTCGTAGTCTTGAAATAAAATCCTGAGTCCTTTTTGTCTGAGACCGAGTGAAACCCCAAGTACCACTGACAGGACCTACCAACCCAGCTCCGCTGACCAGGAGTGCTCCCAGTCAGCATGGAGACTGTAAACAAGGCAGGGAGAGAGGATTAATAATGGCTAAGCTAAAGCTAACTCCTTATTGGCTATCAACAAGGTCTCTACTATCAGGACCCTGGTTATGTGTTCACAAGGAACAGTCTACTTCAACAACTTACATAACATTTTATTCAACTCTTGTTAGGCACTGCATACCTCACTATATTTGAAAAAACACGACAGACTCACTTTCGCCGGGAGACAAGTTTCTGTAAAAGAGGATTTATAATAAAAATCAAATGACTTCAGTGCTTCAGGTGAACTGAATCATCTGGCTTTAGCTGCAGCCAAAAGCACCAAATTGAGCTCTCATTCCAGTCAAACACCTTCACTCACTTCAGCTATTGTACCATAACATAGGATGTAATTAACTCCATATATCCTGCTGTAACAAGCTGTGGAGTCAGGTGCTTTGTTTTCACTCAGTGCAAAGTGACCAAGGTCAAAGAATTGCTGATCACCAAGGAAAGTACTACTCCATGACTCCACAATTGAAGGAGAGTGTTTTTTTCTGCTTGGGTGCAACCTGGAGATCAAAAAGGATTTAATGCTAGGGGTCCTTTATTGTCTCCCATGGGAAAAAATGTCTTGGAGATTGGAAATTGTAGCCTTGGAACCAGCCATATCTGCAAAGTTCATGTTTCATTCATTATTGCATAAATGGGGTCTGAGTCATTCTGCTGAATCAGTTCCATTTGCATGTTGTAACTGTTAAAAAATAAACTTATTACAAAACAAATGTTCAGCACTGTATAATAACACACATGCTTAAGTACTCATAATGTGTAATGGTCAATCTCTGGCTATTTAATAATTTTTTTTGCAATGTTTCTAAATCATAAATAACAGGACTGAAAGTAGTAGGCTGGGTACCTAAGCACTGCCGGCATTGAGGCACTACATCCGCCAGGCGGATGGCTCCAGTTGGAGGAAGTCCCTCCTCCCCTTCGTGTTCACATTCTCAGTGTCCCTTTGCTGTGGGAAACAACAACAGCCTTTTGATCAAGATTTTGATCGTGCAATAAGGCAGGCCTGCTCTGTTCTGTCGGTTAATGATTGTAAAGATATACAAAGAATATGTTTACAATATTTGCTGTCTAACAGGGACGTTCTTGCATGTTTACCGACCGGTTTTGGGAAAAAGTTTTATTTACCAAGCCTGGCCTATTGTTTGCAGTGAGTTAGAAAGGCTAACTGTAGACAAAACAAAACTAGTTTTGGTGGTGTCCTCCTTGGTCGCAATAATGGAGGACCAGGGTAAAATACTACAGTCAGGGGGGTAGCTGCAGCTTACACTGGCCAAGACACGGATACCGACGCCAAAATAGCTGCTGGCCATTTTTCCATTGTCTACAGATCAGCTGAAACCTTCATTGGCAACGATAAATGGAGAGCCACAAAAGCCAACGTTTTGAGACAGATAGTGGGGATTGCTGTGGATGAAGTTCATACGGCGATCCACTGGTAAGAGCAAATTAAGATAAACCATCCTCCAGAGCTTAATATATGGAGGCTTCACCTCTCGAGCACCGATGATCAAATTACGTTTGTTTCTAGTATCAGTAAAAGTCGTATCACACCGTCGACATACGCCTTTTATTGTTTTATGTGGCGTTTTATTTTGCGGGGAATTAGCCACGTGTAAAGGTTCAACCAAAACAAGTTTCCTCCCGACACTATTTTGCAGAAGCACCGTCGCTGTATCCAGTGCGTAGCGCCGCCCACTGCGCCCAATGCGATTGTGATTGGTTGAAAGAAATGCACATGAGGTCAGGCAGTTTTTTCCCGCTATACCAGAGGGAAAGACGTTCAATCCAGACCTACCCCACAGCGTGGACACAGCACTGCGGATATAGGTCTGGCTACCTCTGACTACCTCAAAAGTAACTGCCACAGTCATCCATACAGTGAGCTCTCACATCTGGCCCTTACTGCTGCAGGTCTAAGTTGTCGTGCTGTGGTTTTTGCTGAGATGAAACAGACCATCATTGCGCATTGAAATTCATACGTGTGACCACTAACTTTACCTAACCTCATCTTTAGCAATGAACACCAAAGCCTGTGAAATATAACCTCAAATGAACTGCACTTTACAACAACACTGTGGACTTTTCACCACTACTGTCTGCTGTTCACATAGTTACGTCATGCTAATGCTTTATCTCATACAATCTTTTGAAATGTGTTCCAAAACTCCCGGCAACATACATATATCGCCAATAATTAGGGAAAACCATGCACACACACACACATATATATGCAAAATTATGCACTTCACAATTTTCTACATGTATGTGCATGTGCATGCATGTACGTAGTCCTTGTGAGTATGTATATGTATATTTATTAAATATGTCTTATCATTAAATAATGAAAATGAGGGGTAATAATAGATTATGACGGGGTTTTTTCCCGACCCTGTCCATGAGAATGACTAAAAAAGTCTAACCCAGCCACTGACTGTTACAGCCCTGACAAGCATAATTTCTGAATTAAGAACAATGACCGATAATACCAACCATTTAACGTACACAATGACACTGTGCTCTAAATAATCATGTAACATTACTGTACAGAAAGAAATGTAACATTAGATTGCACCTGCAGTCAAATTAAAATACGCTTTTAAAAAAAAATATTACTAAAGCTAATTAGGAAAAAAATATTTTTGTAACTTTTTGTAACTTTTGTAACTATTTTTTGCAGTTTACTGCCAGTGAACTGAAGGTGAGTGCAGTCATTACTGTACCTTGAAACACTGGCGCAGAAGAAATATTCCCTCTGTAGTCCTTCCTTACTTTCTACTGTCCACATTTAATTGTAAAATTAATAAAGAATATTAGCATTATTAAATTACTGAAAACTAGGCAATGCAGGCACCCAGCCAAGTGTGAATACACCTTTAATATCTGACTTAACGTTTACACTTTACACAGCTAGCATAACTAAGCCAGTTTTGAAGGCTAACCGCTTTCTACCTTTAACATTAGCTGTCATTACAGTTGTTAGCCCCGTTTTGTTCCCCCTCTCATGTGACATAACTAACGTTAGCTAGCTAACCGAGTCACAGAAAAAGCATTTATCTGAACTGAAAAATACAAGACAAACTCACCGCTGCTTTGAAGACAATTCAAAAACTCCCCAAACTCTTCGGTGCAGCATAAAACTGCTCATATTCAGCTCCATATTCAGACGCTGCAGACGTTTGCCCAAAAATGGCAGCCGGAAGTGATGTCATACGATACCACCGATTACTGTCTATTTATTTAGTATTTTTGTATGTGCTTTTTCCCCCTTTTTTTCTTATTTTTATATTTAGCTGAATAGTTGTATATTATTTTTTGTTTAAAAAAAGCTAAACAAAACAAAAAACAAATACTATTTATTTATTTATTTATTTATTTATTTATTTATTTATTTATTTATTTATGTATTCAGATTTTTTTTATTATCAGGTGCATTTATCTAGGCCTATAATCTTATTTTTTACACTATTTTGTATTTTCATATAGGCTACAATAAAGCGTTCATATATTGTGTGTAGGCCTATGTCATTTTGGGCTTCTCTCTGTTTGGTTTAATTAACAGTCTCAACTTGGAAAATGAGAAAATAATCTTTTTTATTATTATCCAGCAGACATTTCTCATCCAAGCGGAATAAAAGAGTCTGGGCATGTCTTCAAAACAGCAGAGATTGTGGATAAAGTTTTGTTTTTCAAAATGTTGGCTTGTATTTATCTTTCAAAAAGAAAAATGTTCAAAAAGGTGTTTAATGAGCTTATATATTAGGCTGCGGATAATATGACATCCCTGTTAAATATTATTTATCTAGGCCTATGTACTGTATATCTGAGGTAGCTTTGGCCAAGTAATCCCTGTGAAAAGAGCTAAATAATAAAAAACAAATCAGTATATTTGTCCATCACATTAAATGTTGGAAGTGGTAAGAAGTGGAATCAAATAACTGAAACAGCATCAGTATCACATGATGAGCCATCCATAACCAAACTTTTTCCAGATAGGTGGGGAAGTTAGGTCACTGCAGTAATAAAAGTAATAGGCTTCAGTCCCCTGTGACCGTGACGAGGGGAAAAAAATAATATGGAAAAATGAATAAATGATTCTACAGATATGACAGCAGATAAAGCTGCAGATCAATGGCACATTTTTCTGTGAGGAAAAAATCCAGGATGCTCCACTGTGAGGAGTATTTTACATATCACTGTATGTTATTGTGGTAGCCTATCATCCACTTATAATACTTTTTAAAAAAAAGAATACAAAGCATGTTTTTGTTCTGGTGAGAAACATTAAAATTTGCCTGAACAGATATAGTTTAGTTGATCTGATTGCAATGAGCCAGGAGGAGAAAACATGTGGTCTAATTTAACAGCAAATGTTTGATCAGGCCTCCCATTCATCCATCAAAAGCACATTCTCTCGCACATGCCCAATGTTGAGCAGTGGGAAGACAGCCCATGCTCTTTTTCTGCCATTTTATTTAAAAAAAATACAAATCAGTGGAGCGACCTTGGTGTCTCTGATGTATGAGAAAAACACCACTGTAATCTGTAGATACCTTTCTGTGTGTCTTAAGATGTAAAGGCTAAATTGCTTCCAGACATCTCAAAGGTGAAAGAAGACCTGGCTCACGAATGCTGTTCCCGCCCTCTCAAAAAACTTATTTTTGGCCTTGAGCACTGGCCACTTAATTTTTCATTCACACCTCTGACCTTATGTCTAAGTATTACTGTACAGAGCTGCAGAGACAGAAAGGATAGAGCCCGACGTCATGAAATACCACAGTAAGTACACAGGATTTCTTTATTTCCCAGGATCCCATTCTGTCGATTCTCAGCGGCTGATTGAAGGATTATTTAAGAAAAAAATATATCACAGAGCCAGAGTGCTCAAGCATAGACCAGACAGAGGAGACTTGACTGTTGAAGGTTAAACCTCAGATGTACCCTTTCATATTGGTAATAAATCTTATAAAATATAGTAGGTTGTTGTGTTTCCTTTAAAAATGAAACAGCCGCTGACATTTCACATGGTAAAAGGTAATTTGGCATAGAATGGTATAGCTTTCAACAACTCATGAGCAATTGATTTTGCACTATGTTTTGTATCATTTCACACTGTGCTTTGGTGTTACAATAATTCACATGAGACTTATGAGCTTAAGTTTTCCTTTGTGTCAGCGACTCTGCCTTCTTTTCCTCATTTATTAGGTTGTGTAAATAATACTTGTTCAGTAAATTGCATGGCAGTGAAAACATGTTTCATGTAAGGGAGTTTGTATCTGGTCTACAGGGCAGTAGCACTGCTGTAACTCCATCACCAGTCAAAATTTACAGAAATCTCACATGAGTTGACCTGAAATTGCAAGTACAAGGTTTGCATTTAACGTTAACCACCTTTATTACAGTGTGACGTTTTAATTAGCAACAGTCACTCAGCAATCCCACACAACATCAAAACATTGATTTGGAACATAATCAAGACAAGTCAGTAATTTTACTGTTTACTAATCATATGCATTTCTTTTTACACTGTACAGTGGTAGAATAAGTACATTTACAAGTTAAGTACAATTTTGATACTTGAGTATTTCAATTTGATACCAATTTATACTTCTACTCCACTAAAATCTCACTAAAAGGAAATATTGAAGTTACCACCTACTTTGCAGATTAAGATTTTACATTAAAAAAAAGTTGTTCCCTTTTATGAAATATGAGACATTGCTACAGATTAAACACAATACGTAAAATTGTTAAAACTAACTCCATATTGACAACTGCTACATAATATAATGATCCAATAATATGACACTTAATTCTGTAACACTCAGTGGGGACAATTTTCAGCCGTGAGTGCTCGATTACTTTTTTATACTTTTTATATGCTTTTACTTAGGTAACATTTTCAATGCAGGAATATTTATTGTTATCTTTACTTAGGATCTGAGTACTTCCTCCACCACTGATAATGCAGCACAATGATACATTTGTAGACTTTCTAGACTTTATAATTTAAAATAAAAAAGTGAGGCACCATCTGTAGGGCCATGAGGCACAGATGGATGTAGAGAGAATTCATTGTTCAGTGTTTGAACTGGACTCAGTACAGTGCTCCTTAAAAATTTACAGACGCCTGAGTCACAGTGGTCCGTCAACAATCAATGTATCACTCCATGACATTTCAGGTTGGGCACACTCTGGTAATTCTTGGCAACAGTCGTTTTCTTATCTATATTACATTGTTTAAATAAAAACACAGACATAGGCCTATTGCAGGATATTAATCTGCTCACATCAGACATGATAAATGTTTTAGTGCCACTGTGTGCAGTAGTGCTGCATTCACTCACTGCTGTGCCCAGACAAGATAAGGAGTGAAGGCTATAAACAAAATGTCTAGTATTTTCTCACAGCATTTCTAGGAGAGCCTTTAACAGAAAGCATGTCCGTAATAAAGCCAAAGATAATAAGAGGAGGGAGGGGGAAACTGCAAAGACAGCCGGTTAGATAATTTGGTTTTGGAGATATCCAATTTTCAGAAGATCCACCCAGGACATACTGTATACGAGAGGCTAGCAGTGAAGGATTCAGCCGTGTGGGTGCTGGAAACCATTTCTAATACTTCTAAACTGCCTGATAAATGGCATCCATGGTTTTCTGGTGCATTAGTGGAGGATTCATATCAGCTGTTTGCACAGCTGTTCTTCTCGAAGCCTTGGTTTAGAGAAACTCATTGTATCCAAAAGCAAATGTATTGTTGTGAGTGATTTTAAAGCTGCAGGGAAGCAGCAAACCAGCACCAGCATGCGGTCTTGTAAGAAATGAAGAACATGTATCAAAAAACTATACACATCAACGGTTCGATGGCAGACTTTACAAAGTGCTGCGTAAAAAGCAGAAGAGCTACAACATAAGGAAGGATTAATTAATAGCAGTGAAATAAAAGTGATTACAAAAACTCAAGTCTAGGAACCCTCAAATGTATTTTAATTTAAAGATAATAAGACGTTTTCTTTCCCTTTCTAACTTCAAGGCAGGATGTTGAAATAGTATATAAGATAATCACATTTATTTTCACTCTTGTGCAAAGATCAGTGGAACCTGAAATAGAGGCAAGATAGACAATTTTAGATTTGAAACATGAATATTCATTCTTGACCCTGTAAAAAGTTGTTTCATAAAAAAAAAACCCTCAATGTCCACTTAGCTTTTTCTGGACCTTTTAACATATCATAAAGTCTGAAGTTGCCTCAGTTGACGTATGATTTGTTTGGAAAAACCTGTAACTTTGAGTTGGATTTGTTTTGTCACAGTTCTATATCCAAGGTCAAGAATTAACTTCCATGCTTCACTTTAAAGCCAACACAAATGTCCTAAAAGTCTGAAATCATAACAGCTACATGTCAACAGATCCATCTCCATGACAACTCAACTCCATCCGCTGATGAAAAATGTGATACAGTTGAAATCTCTGTAAAAAATCTAGTAGTGGACCTTGAGTTGGGATTATATTTAAGATTTGCTTTCATTTAGCTGAAAACATGAAAACAGCACATGGCAGGCTACACTCAGTTACACCTAGCTAAAACTAATGTTGGGGATATAAGGTATTATTGACATTATTAGGTATTAATGGAAAGTGAAATTATACAATGATGTTGCTCAGGTGAAGCATACAGCAAGATACGGCAAGATGGCAGATTACGACAAACTTTTTTGTGATCAAATCACAGCATACACAAAACACAGGATGTAGAACAAAATACATAGAACTCAAAATACCAAAACACACACGCACGCACACAGAAAAATGGACAGGATTTGCTTTGAAAGCCAATGGTTAAAGGGTATAATATTAAAAGATCTTTAAGGGATTCAGCTGCAGAGTGCCAATTGTGTAAACTAGGCTCACTAGCCCCATTAATTTGAGCAGTTGGCAGCTCCAGATAAACAACATCCAGAAATGTGAGGAGCCAGTGTCTAGTGGACAAACTCAACTTTTTTTTAATGAGGATGCGAGCCAGTTAATTCCTTAAAACACTGGATTTACTCCGTCAAACATTGCTAATTTCTTCAAAGATTAGAACTGAGAGATTTCCTGCATCTGAAATAAAAAATAATGTATCACAAGTTCCCTCAGCAGGGTGATAAGACCCCACTATTTTTACTATACCAGTAATGAGGTACATGCATATGTACAGCTGGAGCAATGAAACTTTAGTTCTTTGTAAAAAAAATAATAATAAAAAAAATCTGATCTCACTTCTTCCATCAATAAAATGTGCCCTTTGTGAAAGTATTCCACGTCCAACTGAATTCGTTAAAAAAGACAGATCAGGCCATTCAGATTAATACTGTCGTTATAGGAACTGTGCCATACCGATTTCCAAATGGGAACAAGCACTACTGGACATTACATTTATATTGATGTTCATGGTTGCTGATGAGGTGTCATTTTAATTAAATATACAGTCAAATAAAACAAGAAACAAGTCCAACATATCAAAAAAACTTGGATGAAATCGTCCACTGAGGTGAACAAGTAAATGTTTCTTTCCCAAAATGAGCCTAACTAAAACAGCAAAATTTCATATCATACAATCATAGTTTGAATTCCCAGACATATCCACATTTTTGACTTTTGTTATTCAAAAATGTTTCACAGAGAAAACCCTCCCTTATGATTCATGTCTTTGAACTTAAAACAAATCGCTCCATAGTTTCTGAATTCCACTGGTGGTAAGTAGTCTCTCTCCTAAAGCCAAGTAGGCTTTTGCAATATGGTCCCTGTTAACTTCATCGTCACTCTGTCAAATAATAAATCAATCTCAACTGTACTGAATTCCTGCATGGTTGCAAACCCATCAACCTCTCCATCATCTATGAGCAACTCTCATTTTGCAGTTCTGATGTGCTCTTTCTGGAGGCCTAACAATACAAAAACACACTTCATCCATTTACTTACAGCATATCAGTATTTAACCCCCACAAGAATCAGCATCTCATCTTATTTTTTTTTTGTATTTTTGTATGAGAGCTCTATACCAGTATATTGCCAAACACAATATGGTAGACTTTGGTGTTTCCAGAGGAAAGTCTATGAAGTAAAGATGAATACAAGTTTGAGCATGATATGTTTCCTACAATGTCAAAGACTGGATAAAATGATTGAGCCTGATGGTGTCCATGTTGTTTATCTAACTGGACAGTGGTCTTAGTAGTGCACTAAAATTGCTGTTGATGGGCTATGGATTGAATTGTAGCGCCCCCACCTGTTCAAACAGTGTGGTATGTTTTGGGAAGTATTTGACCACCATGCACATCAAGTTGCATGTACCTTAACTTCTAAGTTATTATGGAACATTTTATGTTTGTTTTTTTAAATCACTTTTATCATCACTAATACTGTTACTACTTAAAGGGCCTTGAAGTTTGCAAGCCAGTGATTCTTGTTTGTATACAGTTTTACATAATGTTATTTACATCTTAGGTTATATTGTTTTATAGTGTTGTCATTATTTCTAATGTTACATTTCTCAATGTTGCAGTATTTTACAAAACACTACAAAGACTGCATATTCATCCTGTGGATGGCATATTACTTGCACATCTTTGCACTATATTTATTTTGCACTATACTTGTTATAATTGCAGTTTTGTTTTATGGTTGTTGCTCTTGTGTCTTGTTATTGTTCTCCCTGGCCCCCATGCTTAACTGGTATATATGGGGAAAAAAAATGAAAAAAGTATTTGGTTTTTATCCTATAGTATTTTTAAATCCTTGCTGTACACACACACACACACACACACACACACACACACACACACACACACACACACACACACACACACACACACACA
>JAOVVB010217123.1:0-10616 GCA_028570985.1 Heterobranchus longifilis
AAAATCACAAAGTACGTCTGTGAAACAGAAATTTCTCTAACGACCCCCTGTAAAACTAGTCCCGTCCGAATCGGGCTAATGAAAAACTACAAGATGAAAACCAGAGATTACATCTGCTTTTGTTTGGTTTGAACAGAGCATTTGGTTTTATGTAAAGTGAAAATAGAACTGAGTGATCAGCAGACCGTATTAGTAAAGAACTAGTTCTATATGGCAACGACGAGAAGAGCTGAAGATTACCTTCTCACACGTCTTTCCTTTTAGCTCCTTGAAAGTGAAGAAAGTTTTTTTCAGGATGAACTATTTGCAGAAACTATTTCTGCTGTGTAAACGAGCACTCTGAGAATGTGTGATCTCTAAAGAGGTCGGAGTGAAAAGCAGCGTGACAGCTTCAGGTGACAGCTCGCTGAATGATACGTTTTCTCAGGAGATCAAACCTCCGGCAGTGATGGAGATCACACTTAACCTACAGCAATCTAAAGCATCACGCACACACTTTAAAAATACTCCATTACAGTGTGTACATTACAGGCCTGGGGGAACTGGTGTCTCATGAAATATTCATGCTGTACTTAGATTATGTAAACCTTCAACACGTAACCAGCAAACTTGCTGGTAACAATAAAACACAGAGCACATCCGATTGCTGAAGATTTACAATGCCATTCTCCGCTGCTCATCTGAGACTGGGAATGTGGAACCCTGGAGAGTTTAGTGAGGGGAAATTGGTGTTAATTTAAAGAGCCTAATGAAGCTAATTGCTAAATTAGCACTGTCATTGATTCAGTATTGACTGTAGGTTCCAGTATCTGGACTCCAGTGAAGGAGTTTTTTAACAGGAGAGGCAGTGATGAGTGGAGGTATCCTAAGCTCAGCTGACATTTCCATTAAGTTTGGGTGATACATCTAATGAGGGTACATCATCAGACATCTGTTTTTTTTTTTTTTGGTTAAAACCACATGATATCAATCAGGTGTCATCATGTGGCAAGATTTCCCTGAGATCCAAAGCACTATCCTTCCATATTGATGCTGAAGGACCACTTGTTTTCTCCTGTTATGCTAAGTGCAAAATAGGTTCTGCAGAAGAACCCCACAGAAAAGCCTCCATTGTCAACAACCATGCCTTTTAATATTCCTCTTAAACCACTTTCCCAAATTCCTTCCAGGCTCTTTGCTTAAAATTAGATCATGTCTGAGGTTGTACTGTGTTGAGGACTCCATAATTTACATGCCATTGGATTTGAAGCCCTTCTACAGATTTCCAGACTCTTGCTGTTGATATTGTCCACCACCACCACCACCACCACCACCTCTGGACAGCTGCTTAGTATGTGCTTGGAGGTGCTACTCTATCATCACAGACAGAGCATCATAGACTGCCTGGATCAACTCCAGTCCACTTTATATTCTTCTCAACAGCTTGGTCACATCTTGTCCTGTCTCCTTGCTGTGCCCTCCTCACTGCTCAGCTGGATCTTTCCTTCTCCATGGCTGCTCTAACATCATTTTGGAATGGTTGTTGCTACATGTACTTGAGAATGTTCTCCAAGTGCTCTAGACATTTATCCAACAGATCTCGGTTGCTGTAGGAATGTGTCAGCTTGCTCCTCACCAGCCACAGCTCTCCTCTTCCTGCCAATCTATTCTTGCTTTGGAGATGTTAGAATCGATTGGGTCTCAATACTTCTCCTCCTTGCAGCGGCCACAGGATGTTTGGAAAAATACTGCACCGGTAAATCCATACATCGGATACCTTTGGGACATCCTGTGGACTTCTTTCAACCTCTCGATCATCTCACAGGTGTTCTAAAATCATGTTGAATGTCTAAGATTGATTTTATAGACTTATAGAAACTCATGGATCTTTGGAGTAGGAGCAGAACCAGGTCTATGTCCTTTATTCAATTCAATTTAATTCAGTTTTATTTATATAGTGCTTTTAACAATGGTCATTGTCTCAAAGCAGCTTCACAAAATGAAAAGAAAATTTATGGAAGTGTGTATGAGTAAGAAAAAATGTGTTTTGATAATAATAAGATTGTGAGATTGTCCCTGATGAGCAAGCCGAGGGCAACTCACACTAAAGTTATCTTACAACAATACCTCTATTAATAAGCGTTCATCATAAAAATAAAATAAAAAAAATCACTCCATCGGAGAGTGTAAATAAATGTGTGTGTACTTCTTTGTGTGTTCTGTCACGTCCCCTTTAACCCTGATTGCCAAGGTCACTGACATCTAATTAAATGATGGTCATTAATCGTGTATCTGTGTGTCTGTGGTGTTATGCAACACTCGCCCAGGCTACCAGGAACCGAGAGGACTAAACCATTTATGCTGAATAAGCAACAAAGCGAGAGAAATAGAGAGAGAGGTAAAGAAAAGGCTTATAAGTCTGAGTCTGAGCTTTAACAATGATGATGTTCCGTTATTACATAAATCAGTGTGGTGTAACATGTCATAGCAAGGCCATGAGTATAAAAGACAAGCGTATACAGTATAGCACTGAGAGAACTTTACTCCTACATTTATCTATTCATGACCTGAATATGAATTGGCTGAGAATGAGAAATTACTCTGTGTGTGCAGCAATACACTTAGGTCAACACTTATCTAACTACATATTCATCAGCATCATTGTTTGGTACGTTCCACAGATCCAGAGATGTTTGGTACGTTCCAAGGTTAAACCCTGTATCCTCTACCTAGCCTGTTATTAATTCTCTTCCACTCTTAACGCATCTCTGCGACGCATCGACTACGCATCAGTCTCTGCAAAAGACAAATGGAACGGCTGAGGTGCGAGGGAAGCGCCCAGAATTCCCTACTGCTGCAATTTCTGTTCAGTGTCTAGAAAAACACGTGCACTTTCCTCAGGGGGGGATAATGCATCATGCTGTGCCGTGTGACTGTGTTGCTGGACGTGCAACTAAAAGCTCTGTGAAACGATTACAGGCCTCTTTTGCATTTAAAGCTCTTTTCAAAAAATTACAGTCTCATCCTAAAGTACCTGTAAATGTCACTGCTTCTGGCCATCTTTGACTTCATAATGACCTTCAAGTACTAAATCACAATGAAATAATTCAGATACTTGGAAGCTACTGTACACTCACCAGCTCAGCACTCATCATTTCATTAGGTATACCTTGCTAGTACCCACTGTTCCCTTCAGAACTGCATTAATTCTTTGAGGCATAGATTCAACAGGGTGTAGAAAACATTCCTTAAAGGTGTTGGTCCATGCTGACATGAGAGAATCACACAGTCGCTGCAGACTTGTCGGCTGCACCGTCCATAATGCAAATCCCCCGAACTTCCACCACACCCCAAAGGTGCCCTATTGGACTGAGATCTGGTGACCTCATTGTCATGTTCAAGAAACTCTTTTGAGCTTATTTTTGTTTTTTGACATTACATGTTATACTGTGGTTATAAAGGGACGAACACGGTCAGCATCAATACTCTGACCTGTAGGCTGTGGCATTTAAACTATACTCGATTGGTATTAAGGAGTCCGAAGTGTGACAAGAAAATCCCCGCACCATTTCACCACCACCACCACCAGTAGTGGTAATCAAGACTCATCAAACTAGGAGAAGTTTTTTCCAATCATAGCCTCAGTTTCCTGTTCTTACTGTAGGTGACAGGAGTAGGACATCATTTACGTTCAGAGATGCTCTTCTGCATACCTAGGTTGTAACGAGAAGTTATCTGGAGATGGAGTTCCTGTTGTCATTCTATCAGCTCACACCAGTCCTGGCCATTCTCCTCTGACCTCTGGCATCAAAAGGCATTTTTACCCAGAGAACTGCCCTCACTGGGTATTTTCTTTTTCAGAGCTTTCTCTGTAAACCCCAGAGTCTGAGTATTTCTGGAGAGCAGCCCATCTGGCACCAACAACCATCATTTTCTTCCTTATTCTGATGCTTGGTTTGAACTTTATACGATCGTCTATCATCATTCATATCAACATGCTTACATGCACTGAGTTGCTGTTATGTGATTGGCTGATTACACATTTGCATTAATGGACCGTTGAAATTAAATTAAAATGGACGAATCTCTCTCTCGTTAATTTCTCCAATATATGAAATGAAAGTGATGCTGTTGCATCCAACTGGCCTTAGTCGTTCTTGCAAATTTACACTATAGCGTTTTATTATTAAGGCAATTTCACTTATTGCTTTTTAGAGTTAATTCAGTCTGCCTTGGTAAGCAGCATGCTGTATAAAATGAACGAGAAGTCACAACACAGCACATGTAATTTGTTAACCTGAAAAAGTCAGTATCTAAATGTCAAACCCTTTATAAACGTCAGAAACCTGTGCATAGCTGTTGTTCCGCGTGTGTTTGTGAAGGTACACAGACTTGCACGGTTGTAAACGACCTGTTTAAAAGATGCTGATTTTTTTTTTTTCACACCTTTGATGAAATGTGCTGCTGAATAATAAATGCGCCAACCTGGCAACCCTTAGAGGAGGTCTAATCCTATTATAGAGCCTGGAAAGCCTTGTTACATGGAATTAATGTCATTTTACAAGTTCTTGAGGTGAAATTTAAATTAAAAAAGAAAGAAAGAAAGAAAAAAAGAAAAAAGAAAGAAAGAAAGGCTTAATTAAATTTATAATAAAGCCACACAGTTGGTCCGTCTCAAATAAGATAATGCCGTGTAATGCAACTGATCTGAATGAGAAGAAGCTTCATGCAGGCTCAGTTCACACATCACATGTAAAAGGATAAATATTTGATGGGATGAGCAGAGGAATAGGAGGAGCAATTAAAGCTCACACCGAGACAGAGAGACATGATCGTTGTAGGGACACTTACAGCCTAAAATCTTTTTCTTTTTTTTATAAAGGGCTCTGCAGTGATGATCTTGCGCCCCTGAGATTTACCACTCCCATAAACTGGCTTAAGAATCCTGACCTTTTGATTTTCTTTTGAAGCAGGAAACGAGGAAGGTTGCGTGTGTTGAAGAGCTTGACCGGTAACAGTTTTAGATACAGTAACCATCGATGCACTGTAAAGACTCTGAGCAGTGGATAAGGAAAGTGAATAAATATTCAGATTTTGAATTGAGTTGAGCTGACATTTTTCAATACAGATTTAAAGAGTTTCTGCAGCTAAGAGTGACACCTAAAACCATTCAAATGTATGAAAATTATTCATGCATGAACACGCATGCATGAAAACACAAAATTCAATGTTTTATGTTTAGTGATTTATTTTCTACACTGTAGAACAATACGGGAGATTTCAAATCTAGGGAATAACGCATACTGCATTAAGTAAAATAAATGTAAAAACACCACAGTCAGGTGTTAGTTTAAGACATTGTGGCTTAGTGGTTAGTGCAGTCGCCTTAAACCTCTAGAGTGTGGGTTCGATTCCTGCCTGTCTGTGTGCGTTGAGTTTGCATGGTGGGTTTCCTTGGTGGGTTTCCTCTGGCTACTCGGTTTCCCTTCCACAGTCTAAAGCATAGCATAGCATAACATCCTCACTATATGTATGCACAAAACCACTGACTTTGCACAATAATGTTTTTTTTATATTTTATTTTGTTTTTAGGATTGTTTTTACCTTTTTTTTTTCTTATTTATAAATGTAACTATCTGTGGACTGCTGGATCTGTGAATTCTCCCATTGATGAATAAAGTATCTATCTACTGTATCTACCATCTAAAGACCTGCAGATTAGACTAATTGGCGTTCCCAAATTGTATGTGCATGCCATGTAATAGATTGGCACGCTGTCCAGGGTGTACACCGCCTAGTGCCCTAAGTCTCTTGGGATAGGCTCCAGGCCCCCCTGCAACCCTGTATACAGGATAAAGCGGTCTAGACGATGAGTGAGTGAGGTCAGCCCTTTTGTTATTGTTGTGTCAACAACATTTGCAAAACCCATCTAGCACCATGATGAAACTGGCTCTCATGAACAAACCACAGGAAAGCAAGACCAAAACCTACTAAGTTCATTTAGAGTCACCAGCCTCAGACATCACCAAGTAACAAGCAGAACCTCAGATTAGAGCCGTTATGAAGGATTTACAGGGCAGAAGTAGCAGCTACATCTCAATATCAACTGTTCAAATGAGATGATTGTGTATTTTGGATAAATGCCTTCAGCATTGTTTTACAAAGTAGAATGAAATATGGATCAGGAAAAACTCTGGTGTTGGAATGTGTGTCCAAACTCTTTTACTGACAGACTCCAAACATCTCTGTAGCACACGCAGCATTGTTTGGATGAGGAATAACATCTGTGCAGCTGTATGGTACCTGCAGTTTGTTTAAGTGGGTGGGACATATTGCACAGCAGTGCGTGTTCTACAGAGCATTTATTTGCACAAGTACAAAATATGACTCTTTTTCCTGGTCAGTGTCCTGGATGTTTTACTGTCAAGAATAAAATGTCTAAATCAGCAATAGTGAGTTCATGGCCATTAAAAACCAAAGTAGAAACTCTCACAGGTCAAGGAATAAACCTGCTGCCCTAATTCAGTTGAGATCATATTAAAGAGATAGTTTAGCTGAAAATCCCCTGCTTCTGTTTTGATCTTTTGCCTCCCTTTTCATTTTGAAAAGTCTCTTTATATCCTTATGGCGTTTGGCTGATCTGGAACAGCAACCTGCCCTGAGATTTAACAAGCAGTTTTGGAGGAGATCCTCTTACATTTTACCTGGTAGAACACGTAGAGATGGTCCACTCATCTTTATTACCTTGGTGTGATAAAAAAAATAATAAATTGCATTTGAGGGATCAAGCCTCGGTGACATTGTATTATGAAGCCCGTGACTCATGGAGCTCTGTAAGTGTTTTTGAATTTCAGCATCTCTGTGCTAAAGACGTGAACACATGCTGAATGAATAGAACGCCTGTCCTGCACAATAGCACGCCTCTCATACAAGGTCATGGTCTGACATTCACCTAATGGTTGAAAGAGAAAAAAAAAATCAGAGCTGGTACAGTGAAAGTCTGAAAATGAAATCCAATACAGCTCTAAATAGTGAACGCAGAAGGTCTCCTCACAGAACTGCACCGTCATCATGATGGAATTTATTTGCGCTTAAAAAAAAAACAGTCGGTTGAAAAAGGAAGGAAAAAATCCGGGAGTGTGTTTTCTTAAGTTGGAAAACATTCATATTTCATGGCACTTCTTTTTGTCTGTATCATATCTCTCATACTAAGAGCTCCATCACTCTTCAGATGCCGAAAATGAAAAGGCTTAGTCATCACCGTGAGTGAAAGAATATCCTTCATTTTTCTTTCTTATTTGTTGGATTGGTGAAGAAAAAAAAAAACATGATCAAAGCCTCACTGTACGCATCATAAATAATGTTCAGGTAAGTAAATTCCAGTGGCTGTTTATGGATTAAAAGCATTTCATGTTCTACAACTTTCCTTTTTATGCTTGTTTCAGCACTAGTTCAACTTCTTTCTTCCTCTTTTTTTAGATAATTCATTAATTATTCAATTACTTACTTGCATGCCTAGTTACTATTTTTTACACAGTTACCTAATAAGTCATGACTTATTTACTCATGTGTTTAATTACTTTTTTTTTTGCCTATTTGCTCAATTATGCATCTACTTACTAGAGCTGTGAAATTAAATTGATTATGCAAGTAGTTTGATTTGATTCATTGCATCAATGGTTCAAGTTTCGATTTAGAATCGATTCATACTTTTAAAAGTGTGGAACATTAAATGGTGTAAACTTGACAATTTTTTTATCTAATTATTATCATACTTACATACCTGTTTACTTACCTGCTTTCTTCCTTCCTTACATACCTACTGACTTACTTACTTGTGTTATCACCTATGTTCTTACTTATTTACCTACTTATTTACTTAATATCTTATTTTACTACTTACTTACTGTACTTATGTTATTACTTACTTATTTAACTATTTCCATATTAACATCCTATTTACTTTCGTAAATGTATTTTTATTTACTAACTTACTTATATACTTAAGTTTTTTTTCTCACTTTTTTACTTTGTTACTTGTGTTTTTATTAAATTACCTACCTACTGTACTTACTTACTTACTTTTATGTTTACTTCCTTTTTGCTTACTTACTTACTGGCATTTTAATTTATAGTTACTTACTTACTTCCTTAGTTAAGCTCTTTCTTACTTACCTACTTACTTTTTTATTTACATTTTTACTTACTTAGTGACTTGCTAGTGCTTTTATTTACTTACTTACCTACTTACCTGTTACTTACCTACTTACTTAGTTAGACTTAATACTTACCGACTTACATACTAACGTATTTACTGAGTCGTTTATTTCCTTAATTACTTCCATTCTTACTTAGTTACTTATCTACCTTCTTGCCCACTTACTAACCTACTTACTCACTTCCTTTCTTTCTTACTTCCTTTTGTCCTTCCTCTCTTCCGCTCTTCCGCTCTTGGTCGATCTAACCCTATGCACCTATCACATCAGCTTTCAGTGCAGCATTCCATAATGAATACGCTTCCAAAACACTCCACTTATGAACATACGACATGTCATTTGGTTGAGGGAACGGTTGGTTTTTCACAGTCCTTTAAAGCCTGGATCTCATTCAGGTCAGTGTGGATCAGACGTTGGAAGTGCCAGACTTACACTTCCCCAAAACACAACATAAACGTTGACTCCATTGTCATGAGTCTGCTGTGCAAAATATTCACTGTGTTAAAATGTGCCATGGTTCCCTGACAGAACTCATCTGTGTTCATCAAACAGCTCAGCTTTTATCTGTGAACGCAGGCACTCGGCGCATTTCACACAGCAAACACAGCCAAGCAGAAACACTGGCCTCGGCGAAGGAAGCTGGACAATTTCTCTCGGAGGAAACAGTGACTGCTTTGATGCCTTCACAAGAGCTGGCGGAGAAAAAACTTTCTTCAAGCATGTCAGAAACAATTCTCATGTTCTCTTTTAGCTAAATGGCCTTTTCACTGTTTAAAAGATCAAACACCAGAATTCTTATGAGGTTGCCAAGATGTCGGTGTTTTCCGGGCAACCTGACCCCTCTGATCTCAAAATGAGCCTCTGAAAGCAGCTACCGCTCTGAACACCTTACAAATAAATATGGCTATTTCAGGAGGTTTAGCTTAACCTGACACTAAAGTGAAACAAGCAGAGAATCTCCTTGACATTTCACATGTCCCTCCCGCTTTCTCTATCTGTGTAGAGGAGAGGAGAGCGCTAGAACAATCACAGCCTTGTCGAGCATCTGGCTCGGAATTTCACGGAAAGTGGAAGCTGATATCGCTGTCTGGGAATGACCAGAAAGGAGACAATTACAGGAACCAGAAAACACACACTTACCTGCACAGCGTGTCAGAATGAGGGGAGATCATCCACAGCAGCCGAGGAAAGAGAAAGAGAGAGAAAGGAAAGCAATTAACACTCAAATAAAGCTGTGTTTTACTTTTACTGCTATACAATCCGATGTTTCTTGTCGTCTATTTATAGACGGTTTTCTTCTACGCTCTTTCCACTGGTGTACCTGGAAACAAGCTGCTTGTGTATGCATGCGAGCACATGCGGCCAACATAAAAAAAATAACAAAAACAATTTCTGATTTCGAGTAGAGGTGTGCATGACTTTTTTTTAGAATCCCAATCCCATCTTTTCCTGCAGCCAAATCATAAACAAATCAAGTTATTCATCCTACAGCAACCCTGACCAGGAAAAAAAAAATGTAATATGAATAAATGAATGAATGCATATGGGAAAGAAGCAGCATAAGAGCAAGCCACCATGTTCAGAGTGCTGGTGCTGACACGCTATAAAAAGATCCTTCACCATGCTCTTTCTCTTTCTTCCCCACCCTGTCTGTCTGTCTGTCTGTCTGTCTGTCTGTCTGTCTGGGGTTATCTGTGACTCATATTGGTGCTACCGTGACAACTGCTTCATTTCGTGGTCAGGTTATAAAACATTGGCTTTAAACTGGTGTGTAAGAGTCGCCATGGAAACAAAGTATATAAATTCCATTCAAATTAGTGCAAATCAAGAGGAAATTATAAGGGAACTAATATGAGTTTAGTAATATAACCAATTATTGATGGATCAAGTGGCTTTTATTATCAGTTCAACCATATAGACCTTTTGCAGTCACGTGACTACCGACAACAGCAGGTGGCAGAAACACTGCTAACCGACATTAGGCTAATTACATTCCAGGTGTATTTTGGAGGCAAAAAATTAACAGAAAGATTACCTGATGATCACAAAGATGAAAAGTAACGTTAACTAATACTGACATTGCACTCTTTGTAATTAATAGCTAACTAACTGTTCTGAGGGTAGATTCCAAATAGAATTAGGTGGAAAGCTAGTGCACTATGTACTGTAGGGTGTACAATCCCTTGATTGTCGTGCCCTTGATCAGGGATAAGAGAGGAATTTGGGATTCAGCCATATGTTAGATGCTAGTTAGCTTTGTAGCTAACGTTATCCGTGTACAGAACGGCACAGACACAGAGATGATTCGGAACGACTTGAAAGCGATTACTGAGTCAGGTGTGTGTTTTTGCTGAAAGTGTTTCAGTGACTGGTTTTGTACATGGACTTTGGCATTGGAATCTGGTAAGTACCATCCCTTTT
>JAOVVB010217144.1:0-10616 GCA_028570985.1 Heterobranchus longifilis
ACAATAAGCTTTTACATCCAAAGGGGGAGAAGAAAATAAATAAATAAATAAATAAATAAATAAATAAATAAATAAAATAAGCGGTACAGTTTATTAATAAGTAGCATTAGTCGATAATATTCAAATATTGTTTGGGTCTGTGCCTATACTGTACACACACAAAAGTCCAAAAAATGTACACATACCATCAAATTACTGTGTAGTATCCTGTACTTAAGTAAAAGTACAAATACCACACTGTATTGAAAGTTACTTAAGTAAAAGTATGTAATTGTAATCAGGAAAATGTACTTAAAGTATTAAAAGTAAAAGTACTAAATGCAGAAAAACAATAAATAAAAAATAATAAAAAAATATTAAAAGAAAAAGCAGCAAATCCTCACATCTGTGAAGCTGGGACCATGAAATGTTTTAGCATGAAAAATAACGATAAATGAAACGATAAATTGCCAATTAATATTCTGCCAGTCGACTAATTATTTCAGCTGCACTTATATATACTGCTGGGTAGTTTAATCTACATCAAATATATATATTATATACAATATTTTACAAGTTAATAACTTAAGTGTCAAAATATTAATTAATAAAGTAACTAAAGCTGTCAACTAAATGTAGTGGAGTAAAAAATACAATATTTCCCCTGAATTGTAGTGTAGAAGTATAAAGTGACAGAAAATACTCAAGTAAAGTACAAGTACCTCAGATTTGTACTTGAGTAAATGTACTTTGTTACATTCCACCACTGGTGGGTGCTGTGAGAATTCGTTTTTAAATCAAATATAGCTATAGTTATAATTCTAACTATGATCTCCATATAATAAATAAAATAAACTGATATTAAGAGGACATTATTTAGTACTTGCAACAAAGACAAAGCAAATTGTTTTTCCAAAATATATATTTAAAAAAAAAAAGTAGTTTTTGTATGATGTTACTGGACCTGTTTTACCACCAGCTAATATTACACCAGCTGTGATAAGCTCCTCCAGTTAACATTTTATTTGTTTGTTTATTTATTTGTCACTTTTCCAGCGTGAACACACTCAGTTTTATACAGAAAACCTGCTCAGATTGAACACTGCATTGAGTGTTGTGTTTTTCTTGCATTACCTCTGTTTGACCAGCAGATGGCGCCAGTGTTTCTTACATTGATTTGACCGCGCCGCTGGTTTAATATCTTTAATTTAGATAAAAGAAAGAAGAAGAAACTCTGCATTTCCTGTCTTGTTGTTGTTGTTTAGCATGACGCTGTTAACTGGTAATGATTTCATTTAACTGTTTAATTTGTGTGCTGCAAATAGGTTTAAAAGAAGTTTAAAGTTGTGGTAAAAATGCTACTTTGCTTTCTTGTCAAGAGTTAATTTAATGAGAAGATACCAACGTAAGCTAGCTAAATATGAAGCATTAGCCGGTTAGCTTAATTTAGCTTAGCCGTAACAACCCCACAAAACCACAGCGTGTCGTTCTTACTGTTCTGTTTTTGTGCAGATTAAACAAAACAGAAATAAGGTGTTAATTAGGAAGCTAATTAGGTGAGCTGTGTCGCCCTGTGTCCAGTCTGTATGCTAAGCTAACGTTAAGCTAACTAGCTCCTGGTGCTAGCTTTATGACTGCTAAGAAAACAGCAGTGGTACAGAAAGTTTTCAGATCTTTAAAACTTAAAAGTAAAAGTCCTGCATTCAAAATGTTACTTAAGTAAAAGTGTAATCAGGAAAATGTTAAAGTAATAAAAGTATAGCAATGTGACTGTTAAACTATTATATATTATATATCATTAGATTAGTATTATTCATGCAAAAAGCAAGATTTTACTGCTGTTGTAGGTTGAGGTGGAGCTCATTTATTATGCAACTATTGATTCATTTTAGTTATATTAATATAATGCAGCAAATCCTTTATTTTCACTTTATTTGTATTATAGTCACAGGTTTAAATAACACACTGTATAAAAGAAATGTACAAAAATAGGTCTTTGTTTGGATGCAATATTTTGGTCTTTGATTTTTCTGTTGGATGTGATGTTTCAGTCTTTGTTTTTTCTGTTGGATGTGATGTTTCAGTCTTTGTTTTTTCTGTTGGATGTGATGTTTCAGTCTTTGTTTTTTCTGCTGGATGTGATGTTTCAGTCTTTGTTTTTTCTGCTGGATGTGATGTTTCAGTCTTTGTTTCTTCTGTTGGATGTGATGTTTCAGTCTTTGTTTTTTCTGCTGGATGTGATGTTTTATCCTGAACTGGTTTTGTGTCTCTAACAGGGAGACCAGGGGGACCAGGGACCTCCAGGACCTCCTGCTTACGTTACTGATTTGGGCACTTCTGTTCAAGGTAACACAAACAATTATCAAATATTAATGTCATAGATCAATGACAGGTCCACTGGGAGTTATTGACGTCTCTTCTCTGATTGGCTGAAGGACCAACAGGTGACCCGGGTCTCAATGGCCTGCCCGGTTCCCCTGGGGACCAGGGACCTCCAGGATACCCGGGACCGCCAGGAATACCAGGAATTGGTGGATTTGGCACAGGTAATATAACGGACACAAATACAGTATAACCCAGTATATGTGTTTATTGTTTATTGTTCCATGGGTCCTTGAAATCCTTCAAAGTTTGTGGATTTGAGAGTAAAAAAAATCAAGGCTTTGAAAGTTTATGAAAATAGATATACAGTAAATAGACATGGGTCATTTAAAGTCCTTGAATGTATATATTTTGTGCAGGAATATAAATTTATGGAAGCATATTGCATTCACTTGAGAAAATAAATTCTGCTCTGTTTTTCTGAATTAATTAGATAAGTTTTCATTTCTATTTTTTTCTGAATTTTCTGAAATTCTGCATCAAGATACTTTTCTCATTAATTCAGAAAAAAGGGCAGAATTAACACTTTTTTTCTCAAGTGAATGCAATACGCTTCCTTAGAAGTTTAAGTTATTTTGATATTTCTTAAACTTTTTTTCCGTGTCTCAAACAATGTCATATTAGGTCCTTGAGTTTGAGGGAATTGGACCTGGAAAGTTCTTGAAAAGTTCTTGATTTTAAGGGAACTGGACCTGGAAAGTTCTTGAAAAGTTCTTGAGTTTGAGGTTTAAGAAGGTGTGTGAACCCTGAATCGTCTCCTCTGTCCTCACACGCAGGTCGTCCCGGATCCCCAGGTTTTCCCGGGACCCCCGGCCCAAAGGGAGAGAAAGGAGGCCCGGGCATCCCGGGCTACGGCTCCGAAGGACTCCCTGGCACCCCCGGACACCCCGGACCCCCCGGCCCTGCGGGACCTCAGGGCCCTTCTAGTATGTTCACACAGAACCGACTGACAAAAGCTCTTCTTCACAGGCGGTCGTCATGATAAGAGAGAGGAGAGAAAAACAACTTGTTTTTATTGTCTGATAATTATTTCTCTGTGACAAAGCACTTTGTATGAAGCAGCTAAAATAATTACATTTGTTGATATTTTTAGGAATAAAGAAAGCAAAATATGGCTATGAAATAAATTATTAAATAAATTATATATGTATATGTAAATATATAAATGATAGTATATTATAGTTCAATACATAAATAGGTTTTATTTTTATTTTTTTAAAGGAAGTTTTTCAAAGGACAGCTCTTATTATTTCCATGTTTTATATTCAAATAAATGAGGCGTGGCTGTCTACTCATTTATTTATTTCAGGATTTATTTCACATCCATATTTATTTATTTATTTCATAGGCATATTTATTTATTTATTTCACATCCATATTTATTTATTTATTTCATAGGCATATTTATTTATTTATTTACTTCATAGGCATATTTATTTATTTATTTACTTCATAGGCATATTTATTTATTTCATAGGCATATTTATTTGTTTATTTATTTCATAGGAAGATTTATTTATTTATTTCATAGGCATATTTATTTGTTTATTTATTTCATAGGAATATTTATTTATTTATTTATTTCATAGGCATATTTATTTATTTATTTATTTAGTTATTTCATAGCCAGGTTTGTTTTTTTCAGGATTTATTCCATAGGTTTATTGATTTATTTCCTAGGTATATTTATTATTTCTAGGTGTATTTAATATGGACTTTAATGTCACTCTGTAGTCACAGAGCTGCAGCTGGAATCAGAAAGTGGATGTAGTATTTCCCCCAGCCATCAGAGCCAGCGTATCTCTTAAAGTACAGACAGAAAACTTTAAAACAACATGGCTGACTGATTTAACTGTCCTCCAAGGCCTTTCTGTTCATCGCTGCGTCATCTATCCTGAGCTCTCCACCAGGCCCAAAGGCAGGTATCCAAACGCGGCCATATTGCCATAATCGCCATGGCAATATTCAGCCCGCCAACGTAAAACTCAAAACAACCAGCACAACTTTCAGCAGAACCTAAATGCTTTTTGTTTTTAACGCTGCACTGTGGAGGGGTGCGGGGGTCAGTCCAGTGGAGAGGAGTGCTCTGTTCTTCAGACTTGGATGGTCTCTCTACTCCAAGCTGCTTCTCTCGTCTTTGGCCACCAGGGGGCGCCGCGCTCGACATAATTCACTGATTTTACATGGACATTAATGCATGGCAGCAGCAGCGTTTGCAAACAGGGATTTGTTTCTTGTATTGTGTCGGCACACACACATTAAACGAAGGAAGACCAAAAAAAAATGCAAACTGAAAGAAAGTAATATAACAGCGATGACTATGATCCGTTTTTCTTTCAGTTTGTTGGGAACAGCAGTGTGAGCATTCTTGCAGCTTCACAGATTCCTTTAATTATTTGACTGAAACATCTTCCTACATACATGTGTTTGGTCCGGAAGCCCCGAAAAACAAACGTCTGGTTATCCATTTACTGAGTCTGATCGAAATTATTTTCTTTCCTGTGATTATGAATAAAGGACGAAAAAAGGTGAAAAAAAGTTACTTTCGTAGTGTTTGTTGTTGTAATACTCATTTCTGCCACAAGAGGCTGAAGTGCACAACGACCACATGAGACTAAAACAGCAGATTAGCACCGATTAAAATACATTTCCAGCCAAAAGAAAGACATGACAGTAATATTACATAACTTGCTAACTAACTCGCATCGAGTTGATGAGAAAAAAATTCATCTCAGAGCGGGAAAAAAAGCGCCCGACGTCATGAAGCGTTTCTTCCCGTCGTCCAGTCAGAGGCGGGCCTTCTGTGGTTGCCATGACAACAAGTGAGAGGTACATGTTTTGTGTTACGGCGTGTACACACCGGACGCGAATAAATTAATTCGCATGAGTGAATTATATATAAAGTCGATGTAAAGACGCGATGAGACGCGAACGTGAGCGACGTGAGACAAAAGATTCCAGCGTCTAAACTCGAGTACGTTATTTTATTTGCGTCGGGTGTCAACACAAAAAATGGATCACCAGAATGTAGATTTTTTTTTTCTCATTTGTCTCTCAGGGCTTCCATAGTTTGGTGATGAGAATCTCTTACTAATTATTTATAATAATAATAATAATAATAATAATTTATTATTCATTATCTCCCTCTTTGACCTTTGATTCTTCTCACCATAAAAGTCCATCATGAACATCTATTCACATTTTCTCTGGATGCAATAATAAATTAAATAATAGGATTTATTTGCTTTGTTTGTGTCGGTGCCAAACTGCGACGCGCTCTGCATGCTGCTTGTGGCAAGTAGCTCTTATTACAGTCGATGTAAAATCACTGAATTAGTTCATGTACAGAGCTGTTTTATATTTGAATACGATATAAACGAGTTAATGCTTTTATTTGTTTTGATAAGAAGCATCTGTCATCTTGCAGCAGCAGCTTTCATATTACTGAGCAAAGAGACTAATCCTGATTTCACACTGCGACGCCGAGCTGCAAACTGTGCTGCTTTCAGTTATTCATGTTTACACTGGAGAAATATTTAGCTGTGAGGAGACACGGGACCGTATGAAAATCTTAGGCCACGGTTATCCTGGCCGAAATAATTGTGATTCACGATATTATCCCGATAATCAACGAAATATGTTTAAAACTCTTAAAACACACTGGAATCACTTTACCTTACATTCTGCTTTGTTGGGACTTTATGACTTACGACTTTATTCCTGAAACATTACGTATTTTTCTCATGAAATTGTTACTTTTTCTTTTCGAAACATTACGACTTTTTTCTCAGAAAATTGTTACTTTTTCTCTCGAAACATTACAACTTTTTTCTGGAAACATAATGACTTTTTTCTCAAAACATTCCCAACTTTTTTCTCAAAACATTCCAACTTTTTTCTCAAAATATTCCAACTTTTTCCTCAAAACATTACGACTTTTGTCCTAACATTGCAACTTCTTCTTTCTCATAAAATTGTATATTTTTTTCCCTCAAAACATATACAACTTTTTTCTTGAAACATTGCCTTTTTTTAAAGAAACAAATATTTTTTATTGCATCCCAGATAGGACACTGTAGTAAACTGCAGTCACTTTATGAGGATATTCACAATATTCACAATTATCTCGATAATGGAAATTCACCACAATCAACATATCGCATGTGTTTTCTTATTGCGATCCACGATAAAATCCATTATTGTCCCATCCCTAGTCCTTTCTTTATTCCTGTGTGTCTGTGATGATCGTCCTCACACGTTTCCTTTTTGTCTGTAGGTCTCTATCGCAGTAGGCCTGGCTGGGTTTGCCTGTGTGATGCTGGTGGTTCTCTTCCTTCTCATCAACAAATATGGACGACGCTCCAAGTTTGGCATGAAAGGTAAGAGTCGATCGATTTGTTGTGTCTTTGTAATTTGCTCTTGAATGAAACTAAAAGGTGTGAAGGTCTGGACCAGTACTTGTGGATGGAAAGGCTGAAACTGTCGTCTTTGTATCATTCATACATTCATACTGAAGAGAAAGAGAAAAGGCTGAAAAGCATGGAGGGAGGAAGCAAGAAAGTCAGGATACAGGAGAGTAAAGATACAACACGTGCCCTGCTGGGGACTAGAGCTGCAACTAAAGATTATTTTCATTATCGATTAATCTGCCGATTGTTTCCTCGATTAATCCATTAGTCATTTGGTCTATAATATATCAGAAAATAGTGAAAAATGTCCAAGGTGATGTCTTTAAATGTCTTGTTTTGTCAGTCCAGAATCCAAAGATATTCACTTTAATATGATATCAAACATCGAAAAGCAGGAAATTTTCGATCGTAATCGATTAGTCGACTAATCGTTGCAGCTCTACTGGCGACAGGTTCTGTTTGTAACACTTGTTGAAGGAGCTGTACAGAATTAAGTGTGGCAGTGTTTTCTAAATTCTTCATACATACAATTCCTACAATTATCTCTCTCTCTCTCTCTATCTCTATCTCTCTCTATCTCTATCTCTCTCTCTATCTCTATATCTCTCTCTCTATCTCTCTATCTCTATCCTCTCTCTCTCTATCTCTCTATCTCTCTCTCTCTCTCTCTATCTCTCTCTCTCTCTCTCTCTCTCTCTCTCTCTCGCTATCTCTCTCGCTCTCTCTCTCTCTCTCTCTCTCACTCTCTCTCTCGCTCTCTCTCTCTCTCGCTATCTCTCTCTCACTCTCTCTCTCTCTCTCGCTCTCTCTCTCTATCTCTCTCTCTCTCTCTCTCTCTCTCTCGCTATATTTACTGACTTAAAATATGCATTTATTGGATAAGAATATGCCCAGAAACTTTGTCAAACAGTTGATTAAAACAGGGGTTTTATTAATAAATGAGCATCATATAAGCTGTCTGGCACACAGTGACGTGCGCCGTCTCTCCGACTACTGGAAAAAGTGCATTTCATGGGCGAATCACCATAAAAAGTGAATAAGAAGTTGTTTGTAATTAAAGCCTCATGTCACATTAGTGTTTCTCACATAACTTCTGAGTCAGAATGAACAACTTTAACCACTTGCCCACACACACCGACCAGACAAAGACGTTTGCCAGTCGGTGACAGCGAGGTCGCCCTCGCCAAACCCAGGAGCGCAGGCTGGCATTGTCTGAGGGTGTGTGAATGAAAAACATAAAGGCTCCGTGGTGTCAGACATGTGGAGAGGAGTAGGAGAAAAAACACCAGCTGGTCTCCACTTTCACATGCTCTCCACTCACTTGTAACTGTAGTAATTATAAGACTTTTGAAACCCATCCAGAGAGGAAATAGAGGTCCTGTGATAGGGGAGGATATGAAACTTCCTGCGCAGACGAGTGTTGCAGGTGCCCGGGTAGGGTTCATCTGGCTGTGGAATCTTGGCGTGTTGTGTATAAACACACACATATATATAAACCCCTTACACAACCCCCCCTAAAAACCCCCCCCTCATACCAACTCACCCTACCTCTCCTCCTCACCCTCCCTCCTATCACCCCCTCTGAAAAAAAAAAGAGCAAGAGCTGAGTAGCATTACATATTCCTTCAGCCGTTAGCATCTGAGCTGTGAGAAGAAGCAAAGAGCCAAACAGATGTTTTGCTGGCTGCCGAAACTATTTTGGCATTTCTTACTTCCCATTACAGTTCTCTCCTAAAAAATGAATTATCGCAAAAAAAGAGTTTTGTTAACATGAAAAAGTTAACATTTTACTAGGTGAACAAATCTAATTTTCAGCGTGTAAAACTTTTTGTAAAGGATGACGGTTATTAATGCACCTGCATCAGATGGACAAATTAGCAAACGAACCAAAAAAACTTTGTGTTTGTGTACATCACGTCTCATCCTTTCATTTTCCCCATGGCCAGGCTCTGTCTGGATGATGTGATTGACAGCTTTTTGCAGAAAAGCCTGGGAGTTGCTAAATGTTTGCAGCTGCCCTGTGGCCCATGCAGAAAAGTCTTGACCTATATGCTTACTGCTTAGCTCTAATCCACATCAGGCCTCCTCGTTATGCGTCAGGCATCACAGATCACAGCTTTTTGTCCGCTTTAATGCTTTTTTTAATTAATGCAGCTGCACAAAATGTTTCAAACTTTACCATTTCAAAGTTGTACTTAAAGTGGCCTCGCTGCAAGAGCAGAAAATAGTTTATTTTGAAAATGCTGTCATCATCATCTGCAGTCTCTTGGACACCAAGTGAATTCTCAGTACTCATTGATTTTTATAAACATGAAACCGTCATGTGAAGTGATAGTAACGACCCTGCGGGGAATGGGAAAGAAAACACGATTTGTCATTTGAAAATGTGCACCCTTGACTTGCTTTTTCATCCCTGTGTTCTTTGCCCCTCGTCCAAATGATCCTAAAAGCAATTTTAAGAAACCTCGAGAGTTGATTTACGCCTCGGCCCTGTCATCTTAATCAAGTCTCTCAATGGAACGAGACAAAAGTCCAACACCAGTCCGAGCCCAGAGAGAGGGCCGAGCCAAACGGCGGCTGACAGTTGTCCTTTTCTGGCCGTGATTTAGGTGGCGGCCTGCTCCACTGTTCTCGTGCTTCATCCGTTCTCCTTTAGCAGCGTCTTGTGAGAGGGGTTACGCCATGCATAAAGCTACCCATGGTCTGCATTCTTGCTCGGACTGTTGAGGCTGTCAGGGGGCTCCTCTGATTTAGGGCGCCCCACTTCAGTGGCCCCTATAAATTTAAAAACTAATTCAGTGCTCTACAGGACTTTCTGTTTTTGTAGCTGGCCCTCTGCTCCTTATCGTTACTGACAATTTTATGAAGTGCTCTTAATGAGCGTCAGATTAAAGGTGGCCTCTGATGGAAGGCGCCTGAGAACACGGGGCGGGGAGAGAGGAGCCACTCCGGCCTCGTCTTGTAATGTGTGTTAAGGTGTGTGGGGGATGGTGTGTGTGTGTGACCAGTACAAAGGAAACGTAGAGGAATGAGTCTGTAACGTATGGTTCTGCGGGGTGGTACACGCAGATACTGAACACCTTAAACGTCTTGCATGAGTTATTCACACGCAGAGACCAAATCACGAGCCGGCGAGCCGTGGGAATGAAGAGGAGGAGGGAGGCAGAGTGATGTGTTTGCTGCGACTCCAACAGTTTTCAGACTCCCTGGCATTTTATACCAACCCGAAAGTAAACACGGCTAACAGTTTACAGCCAATTAAATAGTGCTTAAAGCCCAGCGTTTATGGAGGTAAACATGTTGGAGAGTTTAGGGAGGCGGAGGCCAGTGGGATACTTGAACCCTGCTCTCAGGTTTGCTCTCTGTGCATCTCAACTCCTCTAAAGTCGAAGGACGGTAAGAGCATATGTATACACAGAGGGGATTTGTGCCAGCAGATGTTCTCCTTACACTCGATCTATCAGGCAGACTGACAGCCATTAAAAACAGTGTGTGAGTAGTCCGCCTAATGGATCTAAACATGTCAGCCAGGAAGGAGCTTTTTCTTAAGACTTAACTTGCGTGAGATATGTTTGCAAATTTCAACTCGCACCTTGTTCCATTTTTCATCAGCTTTATGAAGCTTGCATTTTTTTTTTTTTTTTTTGTGACATAATTCTCAGCTTTGTGCACACTCTGTAAACATTTGTTTTTCTTTTGGTCGTAATAGATGTTGAGTATGTCCTGTTTGGAATCCCAGGCGGTTGTTTAACGGAAGACTTGCTTTAACGCATCACAGAAACCAAGTGCGGCACGTGTTTTATGATCTCGTAAACGAGCAGCGATGTTGTGAAACGTGTGTCTGTG
>JAOVVB010217173.1:0-10616 GCA_028570985.1 Heterobranchus longifilis
TTGGTTTAAAGAAATACAAACAGGCCAGGGAGTTTTTCCACTATACCGGAGTGAAAGCCACTGAATCCAGACCTCCACCCCAGCAGGGACACAGCACTGTGGAGATAGGTCTGGCTACACGAGTGGCTTTCCTGATCACTCTGCAGGTGTACAGTTCAGATAGGGAGGGGGGGGTATGTAGAGGGGTTTGGGGTATACTGTATATGTGATGGTTAGATTAGCATGAAGACTGAAAACAGCTAGCCTGGTTCTGTCCAAATATCACAAGATATGCTGACCAGCACCTCTAAAGTTCAATAATAGCTCACCTTATATCTCGTTTGTTTAATCTGTAGACTACAAGAAACGTAAAAACAACAAATCAAGGTTTTACACATTCTTCTGTGCCAGACTATTTCTTGGCCGGCAGGAGCAGTAACTTCATGGAGACCGTCGTCACAGTGAAGTTGTGCCAGAAACCCCCAGTCTAGCCTACAACATCTACGTCACGGTGAGGAGAGACAGAAAGTAAGTAAAACAACCAATGCATGTTTTTACATTTCAGTTTTTGTATGGATTAAACAAACAAGATAGAAAACGAGCTTTCGAGGTGCTGGTAGGCACGTATTAGATACTGTTTCCTTTGGACAGAGCTAAGCTAGCTGTTTACCATCTCACTCTATAAATCTCTATAAATGCATTTCCCAAAATCTTTAACTATTATCTCCCATTATTCATACAGTTTAATATTGCCCATGGCAACATCTGTCACCAAAACAATGGACAGCTCAGGACAGGACCTGCCAAATCCCAGCCCGCCTGACTGTATTTGCTGCTACTTTTTCCTGGAGGCACAAACTCAAAACGTCGATTCATCTGCTCAACACATGCAGTTACATATTGCTGCTTTCCTTTTTACCATTTCACCATATGCAACATATGCAGAGGGTCTGGAGCGGGGGAGTCAGCGAGGGCACGTAAAGATAGAGAGAGAAGAGAAACGGTTTTCCTTATACCCAGTCACAGCCTATTTATCTCCAGGCAAGCTAACCATGACCTAATTATTTTTAATTTAAAGTTTACCCCTGCTGTGAAGTAAACAAGTTCCAGAGGATTGTGCGTAAACAATCTAGAGAAGTGAATGAATCTGGAGGAGGCGTATACAAGTATAATGGGATTGACATAAGGAGATAATTTTACTCAAATTGTTTCCATGTCCGCTGTTTGTCTGCTGGAAGTTGGATGTCTGTTGTATCACGCAGAAACAATTATGATTCTGAGGAATTGTTAGCATTCGATTAACACTGAGGGGACTTTACTTTGTTACAAAAAATTTGATTTAAAGTGCAAGACGCTTGTGCTGAATGTTGTCATCACTGAAGTACCCACCATGAAAGAAAACTATAGCTAATAGCTAATTAGCACTGCATGTGTGCTATCATGCATGCTAAATACATGAGAAAGCAGAAAAGATGGTTAACCATCA
Organism: Heterobranchus longifilis; assembly: GCA_028570985.1. Classification (NCBI taxonomy): domain Eukaryota; kingdom Metazoa; phylum Chordata; class Actinopteri; order Siluriformes; family Clariidae; genus Heterobranchus; species Heterobranchus longifilis. The sequence goes on from JAOVVB010217173.1 coordinate 1,466, forward strand.
AGCAAAATGGTACTAAACTCCAAAACAGATCACTTGGATGGACACAAAGCGAACTAACAGCAGGAATTTTCCAGATAAAAAAGGTTAATACATTCCTCTGTCTATCAGAGCATATGGAGGACCACAGACTCCAGTTGACTGATAAAGACATGCAGATGCACCGATATGCCATCAGGTTAAAAAAGAAACACGTCTGTTCACAACTTCGATCTTAGAGCAGTGGTTCTCAAACATTTTCACGTCACTAACCCCTAAACTGCCACAAATTAGACCACGGACCCCCATTTGATTTTGTCCCATGCAGGGTGCCCCATCTGAATGGATTTTTGCTTTTAGATGTTTTATTACAGAAAGTGGACGAAACCCATGACCAAAATAGCCATAGGTCTACATTCTGTCATTGTGTTATGGATGGAGTTATAGTGAAAATAAATGATTCCCCTTTTTTGCTGGGGACCCCCTGAAACCCCCCCTGGGGGTCCCCGGCCGGACCCCACTTTTGAGAGCCACTGCCTAAGAGGAGCAGACATTTTGTTTGCACCTCTGTGCTGGTGAATATCTTGCTTTGTAATGAGACCAGCACCTCCTGCAGCTACTGTGGCATGCCTAGGAAGTGGTTTTAACAACTATTACGCTAAGCCACCAGTAAAAGACTGGGGAAATATCCTCAAGGCCTTTTCCTCCTCCTGCCTCGTGTGTGGCACTCGTTCTCCTTTATCTCTTGTTTCTGACTCCTTTCCAGGCTGTAAAATTACACAATGTGTTGTTTAAAAAAACATGAAACCAGTTACACCAGCATGGCTGTTTGTTTGATCACAGAGGATTCCAGCTGTGCAGGCTGACTTAGTTTTTGACTTTTGGGAAGTTCAGTTAGATGTACTGTAATTACCAGCCGTGACAGCGGCGCTGGTATTGCTTTCACCTTGTGAGTCTGTGTGTGTGTGTCATCATGGCAAAATGTGGTCCTGGAGGCACCTAGCCTGCAAATGAAACATTGGCTCAGCAGATAACAGCTGGTTCCCAGGCCAGGAGACACCTAGTGTAGCGGGAACTACCACAAAGGCGGTTTTGAGTAGCCCACTTTGCTAGGTGTTTATATGTCTGTCTGCCAGATTTTGTCACCACGGTAGCGTCACAACTGTGCAAGAAGCAATCACAAAACTTTAAAGATGTGTAGTTGAGATCAAAATGAAACACTTTAAAGATGTTTAAAGCTGATCTGGTGTCACAACTGGTGTGATCCCATCGCGAGATCGTCTTTAGTTTGGACGAATTTTCCAATGGCCTGCACCCTCTTTATTACCTCATGTTTTTGGTTTGTCTGTTTGTCAGCAGGATTATGGAAAAACTACTGGCTCAATTGGTATGGTGTAGCATGGGCCAAGGAAATTTTGGAGCAGATCTGAATCACGGGGCAGATTTCACTTTCGTTAACATTGCGAGATAAAGCAGGCCTTGGCGGAGGGCCTTTCTAGTTCCAGCTGTTTTTATTGTAAATTACCTGAGTGATCAGCTCTGAGTTAATGCGTACTCATATGTGATGAAACAGCACATGCAGTGAATCAGGGTGTTTCACTCACTCTTAGTGAGAGTGTCGTTGATGCGGAAGCTGCACAGGACCTTATCGACGTTGCGGGCGTGGAGGAATCCATTTCCTCTCACCACCACTTGGAAGGACTCTGAGCGAGGAGAGGAGAAACGCAAATGTCACAAGAATTCAAAATAACTTCGCCATAAGATGTGATTCATCTTATGGTGGATTCTTTGTGATTTGTGATTCAAAGTAACACTCAAACGTCTCATCATGTTAGAACATTATGTGACACTTTCAACAACCACTACAGTCGCAGTGTTACTGACTTGAAAGTGCCTTTAGTGAGAGAGAGAGAGAGACAGAGAGATCTGGTTGTCAGAAGTATCGACATGTGGGTATAATGTTCAACACATGCCACAATAAAACTTTAGTTGTTGGCATATTGTCATTATCAACCCAAATGATCTGTTTGGAGTCTCAGAGAGCCCAGCTCTAAAACATGGTTACAAATTACAAAATACCAGAAGTTGTTTTACCTCTAAAGGGTCTAATTGACCCCAAAACATACAGTAGGTGACGTCACCTCTGTATGTAGGACAACACACTGTACATTAATTTGTCTGTACGAGACATTTGTCATGTACAGCCCATATAACAACTTATAAAGCACAGAATATTTCCTTATTTGGTGTAGTAATGTTTTATGGTCATTTCTGTTTTTCGTCACCTTCATCAACTGCACAAGCCCAATATGTGGTAAAGGATACTTCATTACATTTCGACGTATTGAGTTTTAGTAAGGTCAAATATAATTAGAGAAAATACATGATGATTTTGCTTCTTAGTTCTTAGTTTTGCAGGACGCCAGTATTAATAAATCATGTAGGGTCAACTAAGATGTGCGACTGTCTGATTTTATTCATTAAGTGAGGATGAACAGGAGGTAAATCTTCCTCGTCTTACCTCCTGCACAGATACTAGAGGGCTCTGCTGCCAGGATCTCGATACAGGACTTCTTCAGGATCTGAGGGATGAGGAGAAACACAAATCTCAGACAAGATGTTGGAGCACTCTTAAACGCACCAATAATCTATTTTGGATTGTGGTAATCTACTCTTCTAAACTAAGTGACAGCCATGACTTTTATATGCCATCATTTAACATTTTGCCACAGAGGCCTCCGGGCTTGAAGTTTCCATCTATTGTCTCTATGCTTTCCAGGAACATGCCAGCTGTAGCCCTGAAGACGAAGAAGACTGATTCATGACCTGCCGCCCGGCTCACATGAATGAGAAGCAACAGCTTTGGGATTGCTGTTAATCTGCTCCAGATGACAGTCGGCTGCCTGACCTTTAACTCTGCTCAACAACTCCGGTAACAACCCCTTCACGACAAACTGGTTTTCATTTCTCTAGCTAAAACACAAATTTAAAGTCAACACCACCGAGGTGGGTCTTAAGAGATACGGCACACGCTTTGATCATGTTTGGCCAGACGTCAGCTGTGATGATCAAAAGCAGGAAAGTCACAGTCACAGCAGGTTTTCCTAGAAGTCTGTCCCTGGCTGGGCTCCATGAATGGAACAACCTATTGCACTTTAAACCTGTTTTGTCTTGTTTCCTGTTTGCTGTTTGAGCAGCTTGTTGACCTACAGTCTATGGTGGAGACAGATTAAAGTGATAGGGGAGATTACATCAAGTACATTAAAGCAATTTTCTAGAGATGTTCCCGATACTGATTCCGATACTTAAACTTGCATATCAACCAATACCGAGAACCGATCCGATACCAGTACGTTGAAAAATATATATTATTATATTATTATTTTTTGGCTGGACCTCAGCAATGCTGGGGACCAGCCCTATGAATGGGAAAGTCTGTCCGTCGCTGAGTGGGTGATAAAGTTTAACCTTTGGTCAAGTAAGTGATGACGTCAGTGGAGTTGCAGCTTCTCCACTGGCTGTTGCTCTTTTAAAATGATTCAGTGGACAACAAAAACATATTACTGGGACCACTACAGATGAACATTTAATATCCAGGAATTCACATTATGTGAATCCCCTGTAACAATTTTTTTAACAGCTGTGTACTACTAGCCCTGTATGGATGTGATGATTGCTATTGTATCATCACCTCAGTTTAAACCCACAGTCAGTCGTAATGGGGGAAAAAAACCCACAAGTAAACTACTTTAAAGTTGATTTTTTTTTTCCTGGACTAAATTACGTGGTAGCGGATCGATGCATAGACTCATGTACTTGCCAATACCAATTTCAGCATTTTAGGCAGTATCAGAGGCATTTCCAATACTGGTATCGGTATCAGAACAATTTTCTGTGTACCTCTAAGACTTTTCAACTGTCGGCCCTCAGTGTAACTGGTACTATTGGCAGTACTGTGAAACTGAAATGCTCACCGAGTCGATGACCCCCTGCAAGGCCTCAAATCCATCGTTCACAGGGAAGACATGGTCCTTACTATCAGCAATCTTTGCCAGCTGGAGAGGAAACAAGTTGTTACAATCACAAGAGATAACTGCACACTTATTCATCCAAGACACAGAATTAGTTCAACTTACAGCATACTTGATTACAGGGTGACTCATATGAACACAATCCACAATATTACCTAATCTCCTTGTTTTAGAAGACAAACAAACAATTTTCATGCTACATAATGGAGGAAAAAAAAGACTTATTGACTCATACTGTAATCATTAGGCTACCAAATGTGTGGATAATGCTGTATAAACTGTTTAGAGACATTTGATGTGCATCTCATGTCGTTGTTGAAACTCTTAAACATTTATTTAGGAGAATAGTTGGCAGCCTGAGGGCTGAGTTACTGTGTGTTTGATGGTTGTACAATAATAATATTGATAATGTCCTTTATATGTCCCCTTGGGGAAATTCATTCTGTTGTTATTTTTCTTGATTAACACACACAGGCACAAGCATCAATGTGGAGAGATGTCAGAATGATGCCCCCCCGAGCAGTGAGGGGTTAGGTGCCTTGCTCAAGGTCACCTCGGCAGTGCCCAGATGTGAACTAGCACCTCTCCAGCTACCAGTCCACACTCCGAACCTGGTCTGTCCCTGGACTCCAGTTCCCAAGCCAAGTCCCTGCGAGCTGAGCTCCTACTGCCGATGGTAAATAGTTTTGACTGATATAAGCAGATTGTTTTTAAATTGGGGTGAACTGTTCCTTTTTAAGTAATGTAAAGCTCTTTATAATTTCTCAAAAACACTGATTTCAATGTTTTCAAAATAAGAGTTTGATTTACAAAACTTCAAATTTACACCTTTACTATCCATTTCACTCCCTGACGCTTATGTCATGATACATTAAGGTACAGACTAAAACTTAGTAAAAAAAAAAAACACACCTGTGTCTCATTGAAGTCCTTCACCCCCACGCAGTAAACAGAGGCACCCAGACTTCGTGAGCGGTTGGCCTGTCAAGTATGCACAAATTCACAGCAAAAACAGGAAGAAGCTCAGCACCTGGGTTCAATTACACATCTGAATCCAAAACATCATCAATAAAGGCTCGTGTTTGTCGAGATTTTACAAGATGTTGGGCAACACCATGTTCCCGGTGAATAATATTATTCAGACGTCACATAATAGAAATATCACACAGATGCTTGGATGCCAAATAGAACACACAAGCCAAATACTTTGTTTACAAGTATTAATGCCTGTGGCTTTTGGAGCTGACACTGAATGACAACCTGAAAGACCTCCCACAGCCGGAAAATGGAAGATTTCCAGCTACTGGGGTCAGATCAGTCTCATGAAGAATGAATGCACACAGAAATATCCACAAATGTATTTCAGGATTTATACTTTTATTTCAGGATTTATACTATTTTGTGCTTTGAAAAATATTTTTGTGTAGAGAGTCATTTATGTATCAATCCCGAAATACATTTGTGAATATTTCTGTGCATTCATTCTTTATGAGACTGATCGAACCCCACAGAAACGTCTTCCACATTTCATCCCTGTCGTCAACATGTGTCTGAGGGCACTCAAAACTGATTAAAGGCTATCACACACCTTTACCTGTACTGCCAGAGCAAAGAAATCATTAGATCCCAGTGCAGATGTGAGAGGAAGGACTGGGCTCGGATGTATAAAACTGACAGACGCTCTGACTATTATTTCCAGACTACAGTAGGAGGATCAAAGTGGTGATGCATAGGGTGTCAGTGTTTGATCTGGTCCATCACATGCGCCGTCTCTGCTGGTTATCATTTGTGTGACCCATTTAACCTCTCTTTATCTCTCTCACCTCTCTCTCGGCGTAGTAGAACAGATCTTCGTGCAGCTCTCCATCTGTCAGAGCGATGATAACACTGGCCGTGCGATAACCTGCAGACAAAGAATGGCTGCAATTTCACACTCTTATCTTATCCTCCGTTGCAAATAACCATGCAACATTATTAAGATTAGTGCCATTTTGTAGTCATGCAATATCTAATCTCTTTTCTGATAGCATCTAAATTGCACAATTACAAGTTACATCCCTGAAGGCCTCCTATTCAGAAATGAACACACTCATTCACAAAGGCAATTCCAAGTCGAGGAGCAAAATTCAAACTGTCTTGGGACACTTTGACATTGTATAAAATCAACTCAAAGCTCTTCATTCAAGATTAACCTTGAGCTGCGAGCAGGTTGTTTCATTTGAATAATTTGTAGATCTGAAGCCATCCACTTTTTCAAAAATAGAAAGACAAAAATGTATTTCATGTAGCAGAAAAACTTTTTAAAGGTCCCATATTATGCTCATTTTCAGGTTCATACTTGTATTTTGGGTTTCTACTAGAACATGCTTACATGCTTGAATGTTAACCCCACCCCCCCGGAAAAGCCCAGACTGTGTTTCCAGGGCTTCCGCATCTGCGCTCTTGGCATCTCTGCACCGTCATTGCAGCCGGGGAATGACAGTAACTATTTATAGTATAGTTGTGACATCACAACTTCATGGAAGACCTGAGGACTCCTTTAAAGGTTTCTGAATACGGGCTGTGTGCATTCCCCCCTGGATTGAGCATTTTTAAACTTTCACAGTATTAATATAGCACCTAGATCTGCTTTATAATAAAAAATACATGAAAATCTCACTTTTACAATATGGGACCGCTGATCATCTCACAACCCTTCAGATATATCTTGGCCGTCCCCCTAGCTGGGAGCCACTGACTTAATGCAAGAAAATTCATCATACATTCAAAAAAGTTCTGGTATATCCTTAGTTACATGTGACATGTGGATTACCCCAGTCTTTCCCAAAGCTAGGGTCGGGACCCAAATGGGTCACAAGCCATTTATATGGGTCACCCAAGTAAAATGCATATTACAATGTTATATAATATGTGAATTCAGTTTCCTAATTAAATAGACAAATCCTCCAAACCATATGACCACATAGATTGTTTGTTCCTACCCTCTAGTACAACCCATAGGAGCGTTTCCAAAATTAGCACCCCTAGCAGTGGCAGGAAATACAACTCAGGGCAGCTCATACCTAAACATAACGGTTGCGGTTTTAAACACATGGTTAACGTTGTGAAATGGCCGGAGTTTGATTAGGTTTAATGATTGTGGTTTGGGTTAAAAACAGCCCATTTGGTATGTTACTTCACTTCTGTGCGTATGTACATGACCTAATTATGCACGTGATGTAGAACGTGACGTAGTTCCGTTTGTTACGTAAATTTAAAATAATTCACTGTTTTACCCTAAACAAGTTTTCTTGGTCTTAATTCTACGTTACATGACTTCCTGCTTTGCTGCCGTCAAAATTACTACTGCCACTAGAGGGCGCCGCCTAACCATAAGACTGTAATAATCAATAAGCTGCTTGTACAAACGACCTATGGGGTCATTTTTCGGGGGAGAACAGTCTCAAAATAGAAGAAGAGTGTTCCTTTTGTTTGTTGTGTTCTTTTATCGGTGAGTTTAAATGTCATGGTAATTGATGATGTATTTTAGTAAGTTTGGGTCCCGGGAAGACACCAAATTTCTCTTTTGGGTCTCGAGCTGAAAAAGTTTGGGAACCCCTGGCTTACCCTGTACGGCGGAAACAATTTACTGTCTGTCTATGTACAAAGAAAGTAAAGAAAAAAGTAATACACACCTTCAGTGTTTCCATAGTATATCTGCTCACTGGCCTGTGGAAAAAAAACAAAAGCTGGACTGAAACAGTAGACTATCCGTGTTGATCTATCTGGTAGCATGCAGTGCATAAATAAACTCGCTCAAACATAACAGGCGTGTTTGTTCTGCAGCCAGTGTGGTGATGAAGCAGATGCCAGCTTGGACGTGCAGAGCGCCGCTCACCCTCAGGATGCCCTCGTGCATGAAGGTGTCTCCCCCTGGAAGAACCCTCTGGAGCTCCTCCAGACCTTTACGAATACGTTCCCTGAGCCAGACACACAGAAGACGAGGTAATCCGCATTATTGATAATCACATTTAATTGAAAATATGTATTTTTGTCAGATTAATTCATGAACATACTTTTGACTACAACCAGACACCGCGAGGCGTGGTAACAGAATAATAGTTTCCATAAGGGCAGAATTTGAAAATACCAGCAATGTGTAACAGATGATTGAACTGAAGCAGTATTGGTTTGTATTGGCTCGAGAAACTGTCACGCAGATAGACAGGAAATGAGCCCTTTGTAGAATAAGATACGAGGGAAGCAGTGAAACAGTGAAAATATTTTGTGACACATAAACTGCCCACAATGTGTCGAAAACCACATGATGAAGTAGCTGTCCAGACCGATGACACGAGACGGATCACAGTGAGGGAAAGTATCTGTCGGGGATCTTCTGGGCCATAACAATTCAGAGGGATCATAACTGTGATCTGTGTCCAAATCTGGCATAACACTCATTCCTCTCATCATGATAAAAAAAGCAAAGGATTAAAAGCAGTTTTGAGGGGATTTGCACCCACCTGTCTTCTGTCAGGCTCATTAGGATCCTTCCCTCCGTGGAGAACACAATGAAGGACATCCGCAACTGTGGACTGTGGGAAGGAGAAAAGAAAAACATTCTCAGATCACTGATCATTTCTTGTTGCATGTTTTCCCACAGATACTTGATGACACAATTAAGATTTTAGTTTTTTTACCTTATGAATTTATGAGCTAGATGTTCGACAAAGTTGTAGATTTCTGTCCAGTGATGCTGCACACTCCCAGATCTGAGGAGAGAAAAGACAAATTAATGTGAGGGTGTCTTTTTCAACCACTGCATCACCTCTTCTCTGTGCTACTGTTTGACTGTTGTCAAATTAACGATAGACCGTGGACGGATTATGAGACCATGGGCCCCTGGGCACAGACATTTAAAAGCCCCCCCCCCCCCATAAATGATATGTCTCTTTGTAGTTGTTTTGTGTGTCTGTAGTCTTTCTGTGTCTCCTTGTGGTCATTGTGTGTGTCTTTATAGATGTTTTGTGTCATGTTATGTCTCTTTGTTGTTTTGTGTCTCTTTATGGTCTTTTTGTGTCTCTTTGTGTTTTTTGTGTCTTTGTTGTTGTTTTGTGTCATTTTGTGTCTCACTGTAGTCATTTTGTGTCTCTTTGTGGTCATTT
>JAOVVB010217205.1:0-10616 GCA_028570985.1 Heterobranchus longifilis
ACACTTGCTATTGTGTGACAACTAATGTTGCATCGGTGGCAGTACATTGCTTAGCTTACATTACATATCTCCAAAACTTCATATAATTCATAACCTTATTGAGTATCTTACTGTGATAACCTCTATGGGTAACCTGACTATGTTGCTGCTTTTTTTTTTGTTGCTAAAGCTGAGTGAGTGTTTCCCTTTGAAGAACACAGATGGAGTCTGCCTTTAAGATACCCAGGTATCATAGTGGTATGATGTCACACTTGGTAACATCTTGCCTTATGTTAAGCTCTTTGTAGTTTTTTCAGTATAGACACGACTTTGATTAAGGATTCTCCTCGCACGGTCATCCATCGATCTGTTTACCCGATCATCCATTCAAATTGTTTCCTGTTCTTGCCTCCACACAGACAGATGGACGCCCTAAATAGTTCCAGGAAACGGTTACATGTCCATCCTGTTGGACGGCCTCACTCTGTTGGACAAAACCTACTGGCTTGGGCCACCCTACTCCCACTGAGTCTCGTACCACATCGAGTACATCAGCGCTTTGACTTGTTACCAGCACTCCCACTCTAACCACAAATGCTATTTTTTAAGGGAAAAAAAAAGTCAGTCATTTAAATACATTGGCACTGAAAAAGAATCCTATTTCCTCATCCTTCAACGATTCACTCTTTACACACATCGTTTGACACAGTATGGTTTTTATTTGCCTTGCCTTTCAGAAACTCAAAGCTCCTGGCTAATGATTGAACTTGAATGCATCGGCAAGACTTTTATGTAAAAATGTACAATCTGCTGGAACAAGCAAGAGATTTAAAAATATATATATTTTTTGTGATTAAAATGACTCTTAACTGAAAAGATTTATTTTCAGAGCTGGCTCCCTCAGTAATAACATCAGACTCTGCAGTTCTACGCAGTCTCTTTTAGTCTATTTTAGTTTCTTGTTTTGGTTTTACAGATTTATTAAACCATACATGTAGCTTATAGGCAGCCATTCCCAGTAAACAAGCTAACAACTACAAACAACTGTACCCTAACTGCTACACCTGAAACCAGAAAATCAACCTTGTTCTGGAAAAAAATTATGTCGCTTTTTCGCCGTGTAATATTTGCGCTCTGTGTGCAAGTACTCATAAGAAAAACAAGCATTGAATGGGGCTGATACCAGCCCATTCAATGCAGGCTGATAACAACTTTGGTAGGTTTCGGTTTACTTTAATTAAACATAAAAACATCTACATTTCCGTGACTTCCGTGACACATCGGTAGGTTTAGAAAAAAAACATCTACATTTCTGTGACGTTTGTTAGGTTTAGGCAATGAAAACATGTAGTTAGGGTTAGAAAAAAACATCATGATTTAGATTTTAAAAATTATGTTAAAATGTTGTTTCAACCGGGACTCGAACTCCAACCTACCTCCTTACACAGTCTGGACGCTCTTTGTACGTCACCATCTTCCGCCATTGCTCCAGTCACAATAACCGTCAATACAGTAGGCTGTCAGCCCATTCAATACACTGATAGCCGCCTTCTGGACCTTCTAGCATGCTCCTACTGTCTCCTACTATCTATCAGGATGATAAGCTGGTACAGCTCTAAGACGGAGATTAAGACATGCATTATTTTTCATCTGGCCTGTTTGATAATTACTATAATGAAAACTTGCCACCAGTTGGCTAGTTGGCAGATTCAGCTAAGCAGACTCCCTCTCCTCACTTTTCCCTCTGAGTTTCGGAGCTGAGGACCAGCTGGCTCAGTACCATTCTCACACTTCCTAACCACCTGTCCTGCTCACAGTCAGGGTGGCAGCATGGATCATCTCTGCCTCACATACACTACACAGGATTGTGCCATGGTCCAGCCCAAACGCCACAATGAATGTTTACATTTGCACGTTTCGAATACAATCTTTAATTATTTGAAGAAAATTGTTGTGTGTTCATGGTCTTTTCTATTTCAAATGGTTACTTTTGTTTAAGGTTGTATGAGCAATTTGTTTTACATTTAAGGCCCCCCCATTGCGGACACAGCGCTGTGGAGATAGGTCTGGCTACGCGAGACTAGGATGTTTGTTATGTAAGTTATTGCTGGCCGTATTGCCTCCTGATGAGAAATTCAGCTCATATAAATGTGATCTGAACTACGTCACTTTAGAAATATGATACATATGAAACCATAGACTGTAAATAAAGATGGACGATGCGTCATCTCTTCCTCCTGTACAAAAGTGAAGCCAAAATATCCCAAAATATACGGCCGCTGCCATGTTGTGATTTTGCAACCAGAGTCTGCGCTGTAGTGATCGGGCGGTATCAAAGTCCTGCCCGTACACCCGCCTGACCAAGCCACAGCTGTCAATCATGATGCTTCACCCCATTTTTCAGCATCAAATAACTCATTAAAATGAAACTTAGTAGAAAAATGAACACTTGAACAAACATCAGCATAAGTGCTACCTAAAATGACAGAAACCATCTTTGAGAAATGTATTCAATGCGTACTTTGAGTTTTTAGTTTGTCTTATGTCCCATCCACTAACATGGAGGAGGCGGGACTTATGACCTATACTGCAGCCAGCCACCAGGGGGCGATCCAGATGTTTTGCCTTCACTTTTAGAGAGCTGTCAAGCCATCCATCTTTATATAAAGTCTATTTATGAAACATGGACATGTTATATATTTGCAGAAACGTACAATGCCAGCAATTTATTCTGCCGACTGGGCTGCATGACATAGACATTTACCATTATATTATCACGGGCATCTGGGAATGACTAATCTGAATGGTCAGAAAGCTTGTAATGACCTGGCAAGGCTTTACAGGGTTGTGTTGGCATTTACAGAGATACAGCAGGGCATCAGTGGGCACAATGTCAGCTGGCGAGGCACTATGGTCAATGCATAACATGACACTAGTCTAAAGCCTTGTAAATGGCCTGTAGCGCTTTGTGAACCATTTCCATGTGATGATTCTCATAATCTACTATAAGCTGAATGTTCTCGCACGGAAACAGGCAAAAAAGTGTCCTGTGTGTTTTGTCCAAATAGATAAAGCAGGCCAGTTCTGCTCTGATCCACATTTATCCATCTTTAATCCACCTTTTCTGTTCTACCAACCATCCATCCATCCAGTCCATATTTGTTCTCAGTGGAGGTTCTTTGCTCCTAGCGTTTTGTCAGAGGTCTGATGGTAGAGTCACATATGTCGCTCTCAGCCAGAGCAGGTGGCTAGCTGTTGGAGGAGAAAACACTCAAAACACCGCTAACAGTTATGCATATGGTACAGTCCTTCCATCCATCCCACCATCCATCCATCCATCCATTCATTCATTCATCCATCTTTCCATTCATCCTTTCATTACTCCAGTCAAACAAATGGATTCCTAATAGTTATTCACACACATTAGTTCATTTTCCCAAAGAACTATTGACTATTAAAGGTCCTATGTGTAACTTTTTACAGGTATTAATCGTTTTTTTATTGTCCTTGAGTGAAAGCATTGTAATGTAACTTAAACAATGAGATCGTCCCCAACTTTCTCTGCTGCCTATAACAGCCTGTGGGCTGGATTTGGGTCGTTTTTTTGCAAAAATCATCAACGTGCGCTCACGAGCCCTCACAGCGTCACAGAGTCTCCACCCACAGCAGAGTCCTACAGCAGCACTAGCTAACATTCGCTCATGCAGACTGCAAAATACAACAAACTACAGACACACAGCACGGAGTCCACACATCTTGTGTTTCCAATTTTAGCATGTTTTACCGAAATAACACACATGCTGTGTTTCCGTTATATACATGGCGGTGGATAGAAGACTGCCCGAGGCTGGTGGGCACGTCTCCAGCCAGTGCGGGACTCGGACCCGGGGCCTGCTCCGACTCTCCTCCGGCCAGCAGACTCTGTGTCACCGTGCGACCAAGCTAACTAGCGAGCACTAGCGTTAGCTGCTAACTTAAAGGAAGTTTTGCTGATTTTCAGCCGGCTCGTTGGCAGTTAGCAAACAAACCAATGGGTGACGCCACTCTTACTCTGTCCATTCTTCTCCATTTATACAGTCTATGACAAAAAATATGGGAAAGTAGGGTCCAGGTTGAAAAATACCAAAGTTCCTCTTTAAATGTAGTTTAAAATGAGTGCTATCAGCGTGTATTTTCTTTCACAACACCATCCGTTTTGCGCCGGCAAAGAAACACTACATGCGAAGAAGCTGTAGTGGTTCTGGATGAGATGGATTGCTGCAAAAAGAAATATGACATTTCAGTTGAGTTTAACAAGCATGTTACTATACTCTCCCTGCGGTGCCCGAGTAATCGCCCCATATAGCTTTGTCGTTTTCTCCTTTCTCAAACTGACTTATGAAACTCTGGATGCTGGCACTAACGCACAACATAGATCCCCGAAGAAGCTGAAATATAAATTGTCAACGGATTAATTTCCTCCTGTAATGACATTTATGATACGACACCCTATGACAAGGAACAGATTGCTCAGTGGTGGTAGTTAATAGCGGGGTGGTGTCCAGAGGATATACGGCAGCTAAGCCCAGAGCTGGGTCTGTTAAGCCTCTCTTGCTCACAATCACTGTCTTTTAATTAACCAATCCTCCGCAGAGCATTATTGGTTAATAAAGAACATGGGGAGCGTGGGAAGTGTGCGACACAAATGCACATTTAACACTGTAGAAGGCTGAAATGAGTGTGCGCTTAAATAATAATTTTAAAAAACTGCTTGGCACTCGCTTTTCCACTGACACATTTTTTTACATTGAGAACAGAGGAAACTCGACGTCAGCCTCGGCTGACGCCAAAACCAAACATTTCTACTTCAAAACAAATGCAATAAACCGTGTCACCCAGTGAGACAGCCAGTCAGACGGCCAGCCTTGTTTTTTCTCATCTTACCATTCCACTAAGGCAAGGTGCCTTTGAGACTGAATGTATTAGGCAGGATAATCGCCTCGGTCTGCCAAACCTTCAGGCTTTGTTGTGGCTACAGAGACGATAAAGACAGTTCACCGAGAATGGAGATAAAGGCCGAAGCTAAATGCTTATCTCCATTTCCATGTATCTGACTCATTTGAGTTGGAAAAGTGACTCCATAAAACTGTCATTACTTGCATAACTCACACCAAACTTTGCTCAGAAAATGTATTTCAGTCTCATTATTAGTCTGAGTCTGAGTGGTTGTGTATGTTCTAGGAATAATAAATCCACAGGCTAGCATGGTTAACCTAACATATCAGATTAGTATCTGTGAAATCACAGCTGATTTAGGGTGTGTGTGGTTTTTTTTTGTGTGTGTGTGTGTCTCTCCGTGTGTGTCTGTGTGTGTCCTAATTTATGCACTCTGGAACATCTAAATGAATTCCCTATGCTTTATCCTCTAAGTGACCTACTTTAGACATTATTACTATTTTTCCACAATCGCAGTTTTTTTTATTTAATCCCTTTGGATAAGTGTGTTTGAGACAGTGGAAGAATATGCATATGTGTGAGGAGCAGTGTGTATGCTCTCATGAGTGTGAGTGTGAGCATAACTCATGGACAGTTGCGGTGGCATTACAAGGACTAATGATTTGAGGGCTCCAGCTGCGTGCGTGCGTGCGTGCATGTGCGCATGCGTGCATGTGCACGTGCATGTGTGTTTATGTGTATGGAAGGGCACATGATAGAAGACTTACTAAAGACCTGAAACTGAAGTCATTGTCTGGTCTATTGGACAGATGAGTCAAAGACTGCTGGCCTCATTCACTAATATGTAGGGTTTGGTATCGTTAGATACTGCATATCGATACAGGTACTTATACCAATACTACTCTCCAGCCCTACTTGATACCCATCCTTACTAATATATGTATAGTAATGCTCTTATTCTGCACACAAAATAAGTGCACATGCAAAATTACCACCAATTTTGTTCTCACCACCGTGTCAGAATCAGAATCATTCTAGATTAACAGGCGCATGCCAGCTATTTGCAATCAGCATACTGCTACTCCTCAATTTCTCTGTATAAGAAAATACATTTTGGCATATCATGGAGGAAAGAGAGAAGCATATGGCACTTAATGCAAAAAAGCAAAAGAGTTCCACGACTGAAGAACTTGAAACAATAGTGTCCAAGGTGGAAGCCAGAAAAGGCACATTTTTCAAGTGTTTCGTCAGGAGTGACAATGGGTAAAAAATAAAAATTTAAAAAAGAGGCTTGGGCTGCAATAACAGAGGCGATGAATGTTGTCTCCCCTAAGTTACTGACTATGGCTCTGTTAAAAAAAAAAGAAAAGAAAAGAAATGGCATTAAAGTTGATGTGAAAAAAAGAATAACAGAAAAGAAGGAAACAGGTGGAGAACAAGGTCCACCTGATCTGTCAGCCCAATATTAGAGGCTCACTGCAATTATTGTCATAATTAAAGTTGAATATGACAACAATTCATGAGGATGAAAGGGCATCAATTTCATAGTTATTTAATACATTTGGCCAATGCATTAGTAAAGCGGTTTTAAATTTGGTTGTCTATTGAATCCATTTTCAATGAATGTGGTTTTAATATGCCATGCATTTAGCCAGGCCTTCATCATTTGTGCATACACATATGGTCTTAGGCAGTTCTAAATTTGTTCGCAGAGTACGAACAAATTCAGGTAAGAAAATATTGATGAATCCCAGATTTGCGCGTAAAACGTTCATACGTGCGGTTTAAGCATGGATTTGTGCGTACGCACTATGGCTGTCAAAATTGGCCAAAATTGATGTTTGATTATTCTTTGTAAAAAAACACAGGTTTGAACCTATTTGAATATCTATTTTTGCGCATTACGTCCATAAAAGGGCAAATCAATACAACGAGAGACATAACTACTTGTATAGTTGTATTTATTTCAACATAAACATGTCTTTTAAAATATCTACATACCTACACATTACAAAATCAACAAATAAAGTAATATAACTATACTGTAAAACTAGTGGTAATCCTTAAGATTCCAGTCCTGGTTGATTTGGCGATACTATATTTACCGGTGGTAACGGCCAATACGGTTTAATACTGCAGGTGTCAGAGTACTGAGCGCACAAAAACAAACTTGTTGTTTTAATAAAGAAGTCAGGCAATAACTGGCCTTTTTCTATCATTCTGTGAGCAACCGTGATCTGATTTTCATGCTGAACACGGTATCTGTGAAAGTGAAAGTTCATCTAACAGCTCTGTGTTTCTGCTCCTTCTTGTTCCATTACTCCCTGCAATATTTCAAACTGCTCCACTGTCAAAAAATGCAGAAAATGCCCATTGTTTTATATTTTGGAGACGCAAGTTAGCTGAAATGTTGTTGATGTCGAGCTCACTGACAAACACATTGTATTTCCAGTGACTACTTCAGAATAAAGGTCCACTTGTGTTTCTCCAGTTAAATGCTTTTAATGTGAAAGTGCAGCAGCAGGAAATTATTGTTTTGCATTAACAGTAACTTAACACGGTGCTGCTTTTTTCACAATAAAATATTACATTTCATAATCGAAAATTATTTTTTATAATCGAATATCTGTTTGTTTTTACAATTCTAATATATATTTGAATTTAGAATATTCTTTGAGAGCCCTAGTACGCACTGTTTGTGAATGAGGCCCAATGTTTCTGCTGCCCACAACTCTGAATTAAACTCTATTTCTTCTTTTCCTCCATCTCCCTGTCCCTCATGTTTCCGACAGCTGAGGGAGGTCACCATGTGTCAGTGAGACGGGCTGTCTTTCCTCTGGACCCCGCAGTGCCCCCCAACCTCTCAGCCATCCCCCGGACTGGAGACAGAGATGGGGCCAAAGACAAAGATGTGATGGATGGGACTGGTCCCAAAGCCGGAGCCGGACGCGGAGCTTGGCCTGAGGGTAAAATGTTTGCTGAGGCCAGAGCAGCAGTTTGGACTGAAACAGAAACAGGAGTGCGTGCTAGGGCAGATGGCAAGGTGTTTGCAGAGACTGGGATTATGACGGGAACCGGCACCTGGGCTGAAGTCGGGGCTGAATGGAGTCCGGTGGATGCCGAGGGGGGTGGCCTGCCGAGCGCGCCCAGGGATCCAGCTGCCTGGATGGGGCAGCAGAGGCTGCAGACGCACGGAGAGGGTCAAAGAGAGCAGGCGGCCTTCTCATCAGGCCCCACCATACTGGCAGAGACAGCGGAGCTGCAGGCACCAGCGTCGGGAAAACCTTTAGGACTGCTGTCGAAAGCTGCTTGGACCAAAAGCTCCTTTCCATCGTCATCCAAGGCCTCCTCCTCCTCATCTACAACAAAAGCTTCCTCTTTGCCTTCCTCCTCCTCCTCTTCCTCCTCCTCTCCAGCCAGTAAAAGAGACAGTCAGACAGCAAGATCAGACAACGTCTCTCTGGTTGTTGTCAACAGCAACTCCTCCGACAGCAATAGCAGCTCCAGTTCGGGTAGGTGCAGGGTCGTTCTGTTTTTACATTGTACTTAATCATTCGCTAAACCCTTCCCCTGAACCGCAATCATAGCTTGGCAACACCAGGCCTGTCAATGGCTGTGCCCAGTTGCACAAAATGCCTTTTTTGTTTTCTCCTTATCTTGGTCGATACTTGAGGAATCCCTTAAAGTTAGTTAAACCGTTGGACAAACGACTTTAGCAACCAAAGTAAGGAAAAAAACTTAAGGTGGCTCTGATTCTATCTTAACATGTCTGAGTTTATAGTGATAAATGAAACTAAGGAAACATTTTCAAGCATTCTGTGCAACACCCTTAAGTCAGTCCCTCAGCTAAGGAGAAACTAAACCTTAAGTGTCATACTTAGGAGAAAGCTTAAAGTGTTTTGTGCAACCGGCCACTGATTTCTACAAATGCCAACACTAAGTAGAGCTCGACTCTGCATTTAAAGAGTTTGGAGGGTCCTATCTTTTTCTTAGCCTTTCTAAACCCCCGGAAAGTTGACAGTGTCGTAACAGTAAATACGTAAGGGGGTGGGGCTTAGCGAGCAGTCAGTTGTTTTGTTCAAGCTTCCGCTTTTTTGAGTAGAAAACCTTCAGTGTCCTTTGTTCTAATAGTTGTAATCTTTATCAATCTTGTCATCACAATGTGGTTTTCAGCATTGCTATCGTGATAGCCACCTGAGCAACCATCACCTTCATCATCCCATCGCCTTCATCATCATCATTTTGTCATCACCTTTATCATATTGTCATCATCATTATCATCATCATCATCTTTGTCCTCGTCGTCATCCTCACCACCATGTCCTGTCCCAGTCCATGTCTCCCCCACTTCCTGTTACGCCATCATCACAATAACAATGGCATCATCAACAAGGTAATTCCTCATATAATTTTAGTTTCACTACTTTCTGACATTTTATAGACCAAACGATAATCAAGACAATAATCGGCAGATTAATAGATAATGCAAATAAGCGTTAGTTGCAGCCCCGTGGATTCATATTGCAGTCACAATACAACGCATGCTCATGCGGCGATGTGAGGGAAGGATAAATCTCTCTCAGTGTGGAAGGATTGATTGCCTCCCCCTTGTTCGCTCCTGCCTCCTTTACACCTCTTATCGACACAAGTCTGATTTCACACCGTTGTCTAGAGATGATTTAGATGGATTAAATGAACCCCTGACATTAAAATGCTCCTCCGGTTTAAAATTGGATTTTTATTTCCTATGAAAAAACTGCTGCGCACTTCATCTTATGTATTTAAAATTGACTGAATGATGAATGGATCTTTGCATGCATCTTGGATGCTTTTACACTTTAAAAAAAAAAAAAATCCAAATCCAGATTTTAAGGTTCCATGTCAAAGCCATGACGAGATATGACAACAAGATATGACGATGCAAAGGTACTCAGGAGGCTGTTTTCTTAAACAAATACATTTATTAAAGAATATTTAACATTATTATACATTATACATAGCAGATCAGCTCCCGATACCAATCACAGAGTCTATTTATTTAACTATTCATAACAACATTGTATATTAAGTATTACAATTAGGAGATTAGTTTTCATATCGGCGCATATTGGAAAACATATATGCCGATACTGATAGATACACATATGTCTGTAATAGGCCGATATCAGCCGATAATATCGGCTGACCGATGTATCGGTCTGGCTCTAGTAATTACATCTGAGCATGATGCTCCTCTGTCAGTCATCGTCTTAAACCCGCCTCATATTAGATTTAAAATCCCTACAAGGAACTTTCATTTTATGTTGATTTTAGCGGCCCCTTTGGACAGAAACGGTAGTGTTTCAACATTCTCATGTAATGGCTTTATAATAATAAGCCAACAGCAAGATATAGCTCGGTAAGAAGGCCGACATTATAATGTTACGTTATAAGCCAGTTGTACTAATGTCCACCGTGACTTATGACCTGAAAATAAATGACTCTGTAGTCTTTCTGTTATGCTAACATACTTGTTGCAGTATGTTAGCTAACGTTACCAGCCCAAGTATTCAGAGGACATAACTTAATTTCATATATTGATGTACAACCACGTCTTGCAATGCATTTCATAAATAAAATAGACATAATATATACCTGTCTCAGAGTAAGAGAGCCAATTCAGCATCGGTTTTTAATCCTTTCAGATCCCGTTAGCAACCAAG
>JAOVVB010217215.1:0-24454 GCA_028570985.1 Heterobranchus longifilis
TTAAACTCTGAATGGATTCAAATCACAGGGCAGATACACAAATTATTTTTCACTTTTGTTAACATTGTGAGATAGGGAATGGCCTTGTCTGTGGACTCTGAGTACCCTTCTAATTTTATTTTATTTGCTCTAAAATTCAAGAGGCATGCATTTCCCATAAAGAGATTTTTCTTCTTAAAGTGCAATAATTTATGTGCATGCAGTGCACGTGTCACACAACAATGTGAGAGGAGACGCAGAGCCAGGACACTGTCAGGAATGTGTTTTTGGAAATATAAGACACAGACAAATGAGCTCAGCAAGATGATTTTGAAGTATTCCAAAAGTAATCCAGAGTATTTAGAATACATTACTTAATTTCAGTAATCTAATGGAATACTTCATAAATTACATTTTAGGGCAGTAACCCTCCCAACAACAGACTGTGTTGTTTTATAATCCTCATGTATACAACACAACATGACAGGTTGATGCTTTTAATTGCAGCTCAGAGAAACAACCTAGATCCTGAAAAAAAACTATGTTGCTTATTCACATTCTGTGTCAAAGTAGTCATGACAAAAACAACAGTTTGAAAGAACATAGATGAAAAAAAAACCCCCCCTGTGTGTAAAGGCCTTAAGGAGCAGCAACAGTAATAATAGACTGACCTGTGACCCCACCAGCAGGTGCAGATGATGTTTTGGTGTCCCCTTGACTGGACGTCTGTGTCTGGGTACCGAGGCTGCCTTTCAGGTCCTCCTCCTTGTCCTCCTCTTTTGGGAAATCCCACTGGGAGGCATTGGTCCGGTCGTTCACATAGAAATACCGCCTGTGCTCTCTAAAGAGTGGGACAACAGAGATAGAAGGCAAGAGTCTCAACGACTGGCCTAGCAACTGGCGGAGTGGCATGACACCCTGGGGACAGTGGGGCGAGGGAGTGGACATAATGGCCACAGTAGGGGGCGGGAGTGTTGGTATGGACAGCGACTTTAGCCGTCCAAAAGAAGGGCCAAATTAGAGTGTGGTTATTATGGATGTGGATAGGGAACCCACCTTGCTCTCAAAATCAAAGAAAGCAAAACAAATCATCTCTTAGGTCCTGAAAGTAGCATTCAGCAGCTCACACCATGGTTGTCACATTTGTTCCGTTTTAGACAACCATTCCCTCCCAGACACAGGAAGACGCCAGGGAGGAAGCACCATCGTAATCATCAACAACCATAGTTCAGAAAATGACAAGCACATTCAACTTGATTAACATCAGAAAGAAGAAAATAAAAAAAACAGGAAGACATATGAAATAGAGTAGGTCTGACCTGCTGGATTCCCGCCATTGCTCCATCTTCACCTTTTATTTGATGCGTGACACTCCTCGCTTCCAGGGCATCACTCTGTCTGCATTGCATTCTGGGGGGTTGTAGTCCTGTAAAGTGCAAAGCTCTCCCACGCAACCAACCTTCCTACCATTCTCCCCCCTCCCCTCCTTAATTTTCCACTGACTGGACCCATAATCAGTCTACAAATGCCCTCACAACAAAGGGCTTAAGAGTCTGTGTTATGGGGACAGGGAGGTATATTTAACAGGAAGCAGGCTGGCCCACAGTGGATGCTCCCTTATCAGTAGGTGCAAGGCAGAGTGCCAGGATTGCATCACAGAAACCTCAAGAGTCTGTTTCTGGTAAGTATTTTGATCCTCTCAGACTGGTTAAGCTTCTCCCCAAGTCATGTAACAAAGTCTGCAACCTCGGCACTGAGAGGGCTGTAGTCACACGGTAAGATTTTTGGGGGACGAGGGAGTTTAGAGATGTGAAAGGTAAGGAACGCGTACCTGTCCCAGTGGCAGGACCAGCCTTTAGGGGTGGCGTTAAGTTCGTAAAATTTTATGTGTTCGGCAGCTTCCTGAAGCCTGCGGCGAAGATAGACCCCGTTCAGAGCGCCCTCCCGCCAGTCAGCAATCCGAGTCTGGGGGGAGAAAAAAGCCAAAGGAGAAAGGGGAGGGACGGGAGAGGGAGATAAAAGCCCAGAAAGTAGAAGTAAAGAGACAAAGACAGAAGAGCCACAAGATAGATGAGTAACATGGAAGAGTAATTACAGCATGTTTCCAGGATGACACCTTGTGATGGATCATTATGAGAATTTTAAATATTAAGTACTACCACATGGCTGTGTGCAAAAATTATATGAAAGAAAATTAAGCGTTGAATATTTTAGAAGGCGCACTGGGATATCTACAACTGGAGGCTAAGATAATAACTGAAGCATTATCCTCTCACCTCAGTTTGTAGCAGAAGAAACTGAAAGTTTGAGATCGCCTTTTTGTTTATCCCCAGGAACTCCATCTTGCTGGTTAAAGTGTTTGCCAGTTCTCCGATCTGAAACTATATATTTTTCAGCATTAAAAACATGGCTCAAAAGAGACTGTCACAATTATTATGATTAGTAATTATAACATTGCTGTTACCTTGAGCTCAGGCGTTTCTACTTTGAGCTCTGGCGTTTCCGCATCTTCTTTTACCAGAGGTTTTGTAACCGCTTTCTCCTCAGAATTGTCCGTTTCCTTGTCTTCTCCTTCCGCAACGCTCTCTAGGACTTTAGAAACTGCTACAAGACACAAAAGAGGCATTTAAGTATGCAGGGAATTTTGGTTAAAAATATTTAATAAGTGGGATATTCATGTATTTTCACCCACTCCTGTTATGCATGCCACCCCCCAATAGCTAGGGTTGGGTAGTGTTCACATTTGAACCTATACCTGGAATTCTGTCCCTTATTCTCTGTGTAATAACAAAAATATAATTTTAGTTGTAAAAAATAAGTCCAAACTTCTGAATTTCAACATTGTTATTTGAACATTCACCACACAAAATAGAACCCATCCCTCCTTTCTCTCATCCCTACAAGCTGCAGCCTGTCAGTCTGTCATCAGGGCATAAGATTATGCGTGTGCGTCTCGGAGGATGTGTAACCAGACTCCCGACCTATTGGCTTGCCATTATATTATATAGCAGCGATTGTTGTCGGCTCTGTCTCCACCGCAGCTCTGCTGTCTGCTCTGTGTGTATGTGGCAGAGCAGAGCCCCGCTCTCCTTCAAAAACGCAGAGGAGAGGACGTGTGCTTATGCGCTCTAGGTACCGAATTTGGCACAGAATGGTTTAGCGTGAATCGGTGGTCAATTTCCTTAAACGTAGGCTACAGGATTATGTGACCACCCCTACCAACAGCGTGTGTGTAATTATTTGGACTCACCCGTCTCTGTGCTGTCCTGTAAATCTGAGCCTCTGCTGTTCGAGTCGGGACTGGGAGCAGAGGGGAAGGCGGTCTTCCACCGACTTTTCTTCACTGGAGGGCCACGAGAGCCAGAGGCTTCTTGGCTCGTCTCAGAACAAGGACTGGAGCCCCCTGCGCTCACATCACCCTCCTCCAGCGCCCGGAGCTCAGCCTGAGAGCCAGACAACAGTTTACAGTTCGGCCACACTGACAATATCACACATTTTGAAATACCACTGCTGCACACTAAAAGAAAATACCTTGAGGATAATTCCTGTCATTAATCAACGCTGCACACTAGGGCTGCACGATTAATCGTCAAAAGATCATGATCTCGATTCAGGCATGTACACAGTCTCATTTGCATATTTAGAATGAGTGCTCATAGTAGTAATAATAATCATAATGGACCAAAATTATGTGAAATTGCATAATTTTAATTGTAAAATGTTCTTAGGGATCTTCCACAAACTTTCAGGAGAACGCTGAAGACCTGTTGAATCAGGACTAATTAAAATAAGTTTGTGATGATCATATATTGCTTGTACTGTCTGCATGAAGACAATATTATGGACTGCAAATTTCTTTAAAATCTGTGACCTAAGAATTGTGGGAGAGTATCGTGATCTCAATCAATTTTGAGTGTAGAAAATTGTGATTCTCATTTTGACCAGCATCATGCAGCCCTACTGTACACTGAAACAACCCCTATTAAAAACCCACCTTTTTCCTCTCCAGGGCCAGTTCCAACTCCATTGTGTCTTCCTCTGTCTCCTCCTCAGCATCAGAGTTGTCTCCCGACTGCTTCTTGGCACAAAGATCTTTCTGCACAGCGGGGACTGGGTCAGGGTCCCGCAGAGGGGTAGAGGGGGATCCTGCAGGGCGAACCCCTTCTCCATCAGAATCCAAGCTGTTGTCAGTCTCATCCAAGCCTTTAAGCAGCCTTTTTCTCCATTTTTCTTCTGCGTCTTTCACTTCAGAAGGGATCAGAGGACCAAGCAGAGACGCAGCCACTCCACGGCGCTCCTCCTCTTCACTTGTGAGGGCTACAACACTCTCAATTACCTCCTTTTAGACAAAACGTGAGGGTGATATGTTAAAACTCTGAATAACGGCCCTTAAACTCCACAGAATCAAGTTGAATCACATTTGTGTTGGACTTAAATGAAACTTGCCTTTACTTTGGTTTCTTTCACTGATGGCAGTACTGCAGCAGCAGTTGCTGCATTTTCCTTGGTGTGAAAATCTGCATGCGCTGTGCCGTTGCCATTGACATTAGAGCTACAAAGAAAAATACAAAATACATCATGCACAGCTGAATTTCTGTACTGGAGACAAAACCAAGAAATGTGAAAAGAATTGTACATGTAGGTGCAATGATTTTATCTGGCTTCAAAGCTGAAGATTCACAAAGTTACGATAATGTCTCAGACAGTTCTTCCTACCTGTTGGCATACTGCCCCAGGCTTTGCACTTGATCAGCTAGATAGTGTGGCAGCTCCCAGGACACCTCGTTGGTCAGAGTGTTCCAGTAGTAGTGGCAGCCGGAGTTCTCGTCCCACACCTCCTGCCAGTCTCCCATCTCTACACCCACTGCAAAGAAAAGCATATAGATGAGATACAAACAAACAAACAATATTCTCAGTTTAGGCTAAATCCTAAATGATTTCATCAATGTGTAGCAATTTGGAAAGTGGAAACAATATATCATCAAAAATCTGCTACACAAAAGGTAATCACTATAAACAGATTCTGCATATGAATCTCGAGGCAACGGACAAGATTTTGGGATCGGAAGCGTTCTGGTTTTTGTAGTCCGAGTAGTATTGACGAGTCACGTTTGAGCAGGAGTGGGATTTGCTTCGGTCGTATCAGGTAAAAAGTCTGTGTGGGGATCTAAAGAGGCAGAACACTCGAAATTTCATCTAGACATAAAACAACAACCAAAAATTATTGATGTTTTTGTATTGTGTGGAGAAACAATCGAGTTCTCATGATAAAAGAATCAAATTGCTTTCAAAGTCAGATTACACAATTGCCTTTGAAAAAAATGACAGGAGTTGGCAATTCTCACAGAGACTGTAAACAAATGCGGCACACAGAAGAGGAAGTGAGCAGAAACGACTCAAGCAAGCTACACCGGAAGCCCTGAAAACTTAGCCGGTGCACCCGAGGATAAATCATTTTCAGTAAAAAACTGCTGATGGGTTCTGACATTGTACCAACAATGGTACAAAAGGTAGATAGTGGTGGATTTCAATATCAAAGCAGTTCCTTTGACATGTAAACTAGCAGCATTGATAAGTTCTATTCCAGAGTATAAGTTACTAAAATAAAAAAATATATAAGTGGCTGGTCTTTTTTCCAATTACACCAGCAGCTTTAATACCAAAGAAAAAAAATCTTCTTCATTAGGTTAGGAGGGCAACTATAATTAATCTGAAATTGCTGTTAAAATAATTATAAAACAGATACTTGGAAAAAGAGTCCATTGTCAAAGAAGAGGACATCAGGACATTAAGACTTGATCTTAAATGCAGCACAGACAGTTACCTCCAGCAAGTGAGTACTCAGTATTGTACTCAAACGCAGCGCTTTGTTGGTTCTGTTCTTCACTGGCGGCTGGCTGCTGAGTATTAACTTCAGGTCTGGGTGGGGTGGTATTTGGGACCGAAGGTTGAGATGCTGCATCCTCTGAACTTGGCTGTGTGGTGATTGCATCAATTTCCTGTGGCGGGAAAAACAGCAACAGAAATTAATATTTTTGACAAATTAACCACGTTCTTCTAAGCACTAGACTAGTCTATTCCTCACCGCTGTTGCGTATGAAAGGCGTGCTCATGTTGGGGAGGGGCTTTGTAAATCATTGAGCGTGGTCTAGACCTGCTCTATATGAAAAGCGTCCCAAGATAACTTGTTATGATATGACACTATAAATACAATTTTAAATCAAAACTTGCAGTCTACCCATTTTTGCCACCCATAATTATCCATGTTGGATTAGGCCCGCAGATCTAATTGCAATCTTTCCTTTCAGTTCACAGTGACATACTGTGCTGTCCAATTGCTCATTGCGAATCCTTATGATCCTTTAAAAAATCACTTTGTAGAATTTTTATTTTTGCATAACTTGCTGTCCTCTCACTTAGTCAGACAATATGATGGATAAAGAAACTCAATTCACTACTCACTTGTTTTGCTGTGTTTCTGGGCTGATCTAGGTTAGATGTACTATTTAATTTAAATCACACAGAAATGTGCATTTTTTATTTTTAGAAAATGTTTTGGGGCCTTTTTGCCTTTATTGATAAGCTGAAGGTTGACAGGAGAGGGGCGAGAGAGAGGGGAGAACATGCAGTAAAGGGCCATGGGCAGGAGTTGAACATGGGCCACTGTGGCAAGGGCTTTTGTATATGGGGTGGATTTTATTTGTTTCCCATTTACAGTGCCAGAGCTGTGTATGAACACCAGATTTTTTTCAGTGCACACACAGAACAGACAGTGAACGGTATGTGAGGAGATACTCGCTTGAAAAAATAAAAAGTGTATTGGCATCAACTTAGTTATTTTGAAGTTATACATCTTTAAAAAAAAACATACAGTCAACATAAACATTGATGCAAACTCCAGTAACCAAAACAGAGGATTAAGATATGCAGCAAATTATACTCACAGCCATGAAATTGGCTAATGTACTGTCGATGTCTGCTGACTTTGCAGTAGTTGAATGCTGGGAGTCTCCAGTAGCATCCTCTTCATCACTATCCTCATAGGCTCCGAGCAAAGACAAACCCTCTACAGGTGGACACAAAACAACTTTGTTCAATCAAATGGTTTAAACACAGGAGAAACACAGACAGTTGTACACATACACGCAGTTACTCTACCTGTGGCCTTTACTGCGGAAGTCTTCATGCTTGCGAGTCTTTCTTTCATGAATCTGTGCCCATCACTCTCCTGTTCATCTGCAAAAAAATGTCAGCCAAGAGGTTAGCCTTGAGCTAACAGTTGCTAGTAAAGCAAGCTAGGTACGTTAGCTTAGCCACACGGACACCAACCTCACACTCCTAGATAAAGCAAGTTAAATGCGGTATTTGCGTTGGGTATGTTGACTGCGTTTGGGTTAAGTGGCCCAGTCATTTGTTATAAGCCTATTTTGGTATGCTGATGAAAACGACTATGCTAACGTTAGCGGTTAGCTTGCTAGCTTAGCACGATAGCCGATAGCTTCTGGTCGAGCCAATTAAAAACATGACGGTTTCGTTTCATGGGCAAGCATATAGCTATCATTTAGCTATTTTTGGTGATTGTGTTTCTTTGCATCAGAAACTTTCGGCAGCTAAATTTCGTTAAATGAATCGATTTTAACCAGATGGGCCCATTCTTCACACCCAGAGCATTTAGCATTCAGCTAGCCTGTCGCTAACAAGCCACTGGGATAACATAAAAAATAGCTACCATCGGATCCCGACGGTGCTTCTTCCCTCTCTCCGGCATTCCCACCGCGGAGCCCGGGAGGTGAAAGCTGTAGGATCGTTCTCCGACCGACCGCTCCTCCTGTGAGGCGACTTTTCTTACCCATCGCTGTCAGACAGTCTGCTCCTTTCCCTGGCGTCGTTGTTGCGGCTCTGCTGCTGCTTCTTCTAGCTGGCACAAAAGAAGGCATCAACTTCCGGTTCATATGAGCATGTTATTTGTGTAGCAGCAGCAGTTTGCTTGCTGTTTGAATGTTAGCTAACGAGCTTAGACACCCTCCGAGCAAAAACATCGCCGTCACACCTTTAGAAACCAAGACATTTGATTTTGTCGAGTGACGTTAGCTCATCTACGCTGTGGACCAAACTAGCAGCTACCTTTACAAGCTAAAACTCGGACCTTAGCTAACGTTCGGTGTAGTTAGCATATAGTAGTTAGTTGAGCAGGCTATGGGAGGGTGAAGATAAGCAATTATACCGTTTCGGAGGGGAGCCGCCCCCTGATGTATGAACATAAGGATCCACCACGGAGGCAGCTGTCAACGGGTCTCGAAGGACCATCAAGTGCCCAAACCAGAAGGTCCGGATCAGACACGATGGGGGGTGCGATGGGACCGGTTCTACACTGGATCCAAGATGTAGCAGCCGTGACTCTCCTCAAAGCCCGGCGGACTTTATTTCAGGCTGCCGTCCTGTTTTGTGTCCTGGTCCTGCTACTTTGGGTGTCCATCTTTCTCTATGGAAGCTTCTATTACTCCTACATGCCCACTGTGAGCTTCTCCACCCCTGTGCACTTCTACTACACCTCTGACTGTGATGCCTCAGGGTCAACACTTTGTTCATTCCCCACGGCCAACATCTCTTTCATGAAGAATGAGAGGGATCAAGTGATGGCTTATGGTCAGCCTTATCGGGTGTCTTTGGTGTTGGAGATGCCAGAGTCTCCAGTGAATGAACACCTGGGGATGTTCATGGTCAAGATGTCTTGTTACACCAAGGGTGGGAAGATTGTGTCATCAGTGGGTCGATCCACAATGCTGCATTACCGCTCCAGCCTGCTGCAGAGCCTGAGTACTTTAATGTTCTCTCCTTTCCTTCTGACGGGCATGGCTGAGCAGAAGCAGCTCATAGAAGTTGAGCTCTTCACAGACTACAAGACAAATGCTTATCAACCCTCTGTCGGTGCAGTCATTGAGATCCAGTCCAAACGAGTGCAGATCTACTCATCTCAACTCCGTATCCATGCTTACTTCACTGGCATACGATATGTTCTGTACAACTTCCCCCTGACATCTGCAGTGATCGGCGTTTCCACCAACTTTGCCTTCCTCAGTGTCATTGTGCTGTTCAGCTACCTGCAGTTCATATGGGGCGGGATCTGGCCTCCAGACCAAGTACGAGTCAGGGTTATGATGGGAGACAACACCCGCATCCAGCAGAGGAGAGAGGAGGCTCGGAAGCGCATGGAGAAGGAGAACTCGCAGAAGAATCTTGGTGCTCCTCAAGTGATTGGTTCTGTGAAGGAGGCATCAGAGTTCCAGGGAAATGACACGGTGGCAGAGCCGTCGTCAAACAAGCCCTCAGAAACCCCAGAAGCCTCTGGGGCTGATGTGCCAGATACCAAGGAGGAAGGGTCTCATAACTCTGAGGAGCCCGAGGAGAAAGACGTGTTGGATACATTCCAGCTGCCTCAGCAGGGCGAAACATCACTCCGGCAGAGACCTGGACCGTGGATGAGCCTGTGATCCACGCCGCTGCACACAATTAAACCACCTATATAGTATATGCTCATGGTTTGCTCATGCACGTGATTGATCGACCCTAGCAAACCCACTGTTTGAGTTAGGGATGCACCGATCCAACTTTTTCAGTTATGATACCGGTGCCTGGGCCGATACAGAGTACCCATCTGATACTAGTATTAAATTAATAAGCTGTAGGCCTATCATCAGGTTTGACTTAAACATTGCTTTCCTAACTTTGTAAAACAAAATGTAACAAATAGATCTACTGAATTGTTACTTATTATTGAAATAATAAAGTATTGAATAGATTGATCCAGCTATTTGAGGTATTATTGGCTTGATATGTGATATCGGTGCATCCCTAGTTTCAGTCGGCCTAAACACAGATGCATGAGGATATAATACCTGTGTTGTTTTAGCTAACAAACTTCAGCTTATTGTCTTGTGTTGAGAACAATTTACCTCATTGTAACTTTGACCTCATTTCTTTCTGCTTTTTGTTTACAGTCTTATGTTTTGCCGTCTTATGTTTTGATAATGGCCACAGCAGGAGATACCACATTCCAGCTGTTGGCTTGTCCACCAGTATTAGCCAACATTTTTAATACACCCTTTTGAAGTCGATTGCACCTGCCACTGTTTTACTGCTTTGATGCTTGTAAGGTGGCATTTTCTCACATCATGGCCAGTCTACAATAGCTGCATGCACACATCCTGACAATCCTCCCATGATAATACAAGTAGACTCTCTTGATCACCAGTTCAAACATCAGTAGACATTATTCTGTTTTTGAATGTAGCTGCAGCATGCTTGAAACTTAAAGTTGTTTTTTGGATTTCCAAGAATGTTTCACACCCTTTTTTTAGAAGTTACGCATCAACAAGCCTCGTGATTCTTTTTCCACAGAGGCTCTCAGAGCAATTCGATTTGGAAAATGTGCCCAAAAAAGTGTCTTAACTTCTAATGTAACTTTATAGAAAACATGTACAATGGGTCCAGTCTGAGGGACATAAGGAATGTCATCTTGCACATAGAGACGTTAGGTCTCAGTTTAATGGTGATTTAATGGCCGTGGCATATTTAGTTAAAGCTTCAGTGCTTTTAGTTCATGTTCATTCAGTCATCATTCCTTTGTATTCCTCATCTGTTACAGTGCAGTTTAAACACTGCAATTGAATGTTGGGAAATTGTATTTATTGTGTTCTCATGACAACAAACCACCAATATATTTTTAGATGGATCTTTTAAGTAATATGTCTGTTAATTAAACATGGTTGTATTTAACATTAAGGAAGAAGGGTAAGTTAAGTTACTGTTTTGAAATACTGGAGAGCGAAGCATTTAACCTACACTCCAGGGGAGATCAGGGTTTATGCAAGTTTGTGTAAGAGTTTGTGCAAACTGTGTTGAGGACCAAAGATATTGTTAAATATGATGTACTCATAATCTGTCATCTTGGATTCTGTCATGGAAAATATCCCTGCAAATGCCCCTGACGTTATATGAGTAGGTGTTATTTATGTGTTGAGCAAAGTAAATAAACATACAGTGGCGCACTTCTCTTTCTTTATTGTTGCTCGTATATGTTTGGGTGACATCCCTGTCAAATAATAAAGCAACTAACTATCAAAATATTTTTTTGTGCTTCAGCAGAACATTACATTAAGTTCTACAATGACTGAGTTTGTGTCATCTTTATATACTATATGAGATTTGGAACCCAAATCTGAGAACTTTTATATAAAAATGTTTGGTTAAATACATGGGAAATGAACATTGTCAATATGCAAAATATCATATCCATCATGGAGGAAAATGGATTTTCTTTTACTCATAATATTTTAGATTATAAAATAGATTATAAGTAAAATCAGAGAGCATTTTTCAAACAAACGGTTATCCAGTATATCATGTCAATTATTACACCTTATTGTTGTATTAAATTGTACCTTACAGTGACTAACACATACATGATCTTTGTTGTAAATACAAGAAGGTATTAAACAGATTGATTTAGATAAAGCCATTAGTGTTTTTACATACTAGAATGTGATGCACCTTTAGTATAATTGTTATATTAGTCTAATAAAATAACAAATATTGGGTTAAAACTAGGATTTCTTTTGACAAATCTTGTCAAAAAAAAAAAGATTCATGCGATTCAATCAATGGTGATATATGTTGATAAGAACAGGACCAAATCCAGTTTTTGCATTACAGTGCCATTTGCTGCAGACAGCTTATTGTTACACCAACAGTGACATTTGAAATTAAATGTCCATACTGTAAAATACAGTTAGTAACGTTTTTAGTGCTAGGGGGGCTGTAAAACAAGATGTTTATCTTTACAGCTTTTGAATGATAAAACAGAATGTCTTTATATTTTCAAAGAGCCTCAGGATCACTCACATAAACATACAATAAACTAGTTGTTGTTTAGGAGGCTGAATTAAAGCTAAAACAGTAGTTCAGTGTGTCCATGCTGTGTGAAAGGGATGGTATATGCAGCCCATTGTAATGTTATGATCTGTTTCAAATCCGAACCTTATGGCGATAATATTAAGGCCCATTAGCAGCCTTTATTCAAAGCCACAGCACAGCCTATCAGATGAATTATGCATTGCTCTGAATAAGGAGTGCACTAATTGACTTAAACCATCCATCACTTGTATTAAAAACCTCACTGTATTTAGCCTCAGCAGGTACAGATATTATCTCAGACTGCTTGAAAAAGAATGTGCGTAATGAATAATTTTCTTCTTTTTCTCAATCCCTGCCATACTGACCAACTGCGTAGTCAGTTTAATAGAAAAGTGTCCTGCAAACACACATATGGGCCTATCATGTAGAAATACATGTTTGACAGTATTGTTTTGATCCCACATGGGTCCTACTAACTGTAAAATTCCCCAGATGCCTTGTACAATAAGATAACATTTTTGACTATCAAATCTGATGTTGGTGGAAATTAATAGCATTTACAATGTCAATATTGTTGCAGCTAATCAGTTCAAATAAGACATTAACATTTCAGACATGTGAAAGTAACCAAACATATCAAACTTTTTTATTTTTTTATTTCAGGATTCAAATTTCCCCTTTTACACACTTTTTTGTACAACATGCACAACAACTCGGCTTTACCATATATGGACCAAATGCCATCAGCCTGATGTACAACACACACTTCTCGTTAAGTGTTCCACTTAAACGCCGTCCTGTCCTGCCAGGCCTCGCCGCCACGCCTAAAGGTCACTTAGGTCCTTGACCCTAAATGTTGTGTTCCTCCTCGGCGTGTACTTCCGTGACCTCGGCTGTAGTCTCGCCCGCTGCTTTTGACCCGTCATCTTCCTGCTCATCATCTGAGCTGTCCGCCCAGCGCCCGACTCTTCTGACTCCCTCGCCCACTACCGGGGCATTAAAGCAGGGGTTGTGGTCATAGATGATAAGTTTCAACCCCTGCATGTGAGACAGGGCTGGGAAGTAACGTATTTTGTTCCGATCCACATCAATGACGGCCAGAAAGTGCATTTCCAGCAACACTGGTGGGAACACTGCCAGCTGGTTCCCAGCGAGCCAGATACTTCTTAGCTCTTCCAGCCCTCCAAGCTCTTTTGGTAAACTCTGTATCTGGTTATAACCGAGGTGCAGGGTCTTGAGATTAGGGAGCTCACACACCACTTTGGGGAAAACAGTGAAGCAATTAGTCTCCAGCCACAGAGTGGTAAGTTCCTTGAGTCCTCTGAGTTCTCTGGGGAGGCTGTAGAGCCTGTTGTTGCCCAGGTAAAGGATGCTGAGCTGGGGCAATCTGCAAACAGCTGCAGGGAGCTCTTCGAAGCGGTTAAAGTCGAGGGCCAGGAGCTGCAGCTTCCTCAGGCCCTGCAGTTCAGCCGGTAAGCTGCTCAGGTTGTTGTCGCTCAGGTAGAGCTTCACCAGCTCATCGAAGACACAGGCAGCAACGGGCAGCCGACGCAACTGCCGGCTGCTCAGGTCCAGGGTCCGGTCAAGAGGCATCTCCTTCAGGTCCCCCACGAGGAAGCGTTGACATCGCTCCGAGGGAATGAAGGCAACGACGCCTCGCATGGCGTTGCCCATCTTGCCCAGTCTCTGAGTCCTCCACGTCAATGTAGCGCCAGACAAGTGTTGCACTGTGGTAGGCTGTTGGCGTCTTCAAGCAGATTTCATGGCATCCCATTAATGCTCCTCCACCGCCCCTCTGGAGTTATTGATCTTGAGAAAAACATGTTTGCAACAATGTAATGCATATTTGTAATCAGCACATGAAGCTGTGCGTATAGCTGCAATTACATGATTATGATACTGAATTATACCCTCTGATGGGATAAAAGCCACGGAAACAACGATGAAAATAGGTTGTCGACAAGAAAACATAATATAGATGA
This sequence comes from Heterobranchus longifilis, assembly GCA_028570985.1. Taxonomy (NCBI): domain Eukaryota; kingdom Metazoa; phylum Chordata; class Actinopteri; order Siluriformes; family Clariidae; genus Heterobranchus; species Heterobranchus longifilis. Next base: position 13,875 of record JAOVVB010217215.1, read on the forward strand.
TCATAATGAGAATTGACAAAACACCTACTTTGCAATGTTTCCCTGCTGGTGTCCATGACTCTCAGCATCTCCTACAGTCAGCCATTTGTTTATCCAACTTAATGGGCTGAAAACATACTGTATTCCCTGGGCAGATATTCCCCAGCGCAGTCCTCTCACTATCTCTCAGTGGCTCTGAGCTTTGCCCTGACTTTCATAGCGATAGCAACCACTAGCTACTCTCTCCTCCCCATTTGTGCCTAATGACTTTCCCCCCTTCTTTTTCTCTGAGATGACAGAGGTGGGAGAGAGAGGGAAACAGGGAAGGGCAGGGTGCAAAGCATAAGAAGTGCGTTGTGATGGAAGAGCAGCGAAGGTCATTTACATGCTGTTTTAATCTGCCCAGTTCTGGGTCTGTGCCACCGGGTCGTGTAAAGTGGGCCTGTACTGTGGAATAATCTCAATAATTTGTCAGTTTAATTTGTCGCAGGGAAACCAAAGATGGAGATTGTATGCGTTTTGCTCTGACTTAGATTAAATCATTGGGTGGTTTTTCAGGGAAGGGAAATGAAGTTACAGGTTTCCAGGAAAAAGTTTGTCTATAAGTGTGGTGGAGGGTGCAGGGTGTAGGTCTGTGTTTTGTCAGCACCATATTTGAAGTGCTTGAACATGGAGTCAAGACTTCAGTGCCATAACCACTCGAAAAACCCTCCAAATGCAGGTGCTCATGTTTTAGTTTTCCATGTAGACATGTAGTTTTTAAAGCAGAATATCTGCTATGACCCTTTCTTTGGGGAAGTCTTACTTCCGAACTGCCTGAGGTGTGATTTGCCCGTGCTATCTTGCATACTTTCATTAGGGCAATTTTCCAACTAGATAAAACCGAGAAGGAATTTCATTTTCCTTATCAGAAGGGACAATGGTTAGCCTTTGTCTGTTTTCACTCACTGACAGACTGTTTTTAGCACTTGTCCTTGTCCTTATCCACTGCCCGGGGGCCTCAAACAGGCAACAGTTCAACCCAGACCGAGCACACAACCACATGACATACAGTAATAGACCCGGTCCATGGCAGACATTTTGATATGCCATCATAGCAGGAAAAGCACAGGTGCAATTAATTGTCCTAATAGGTGATTACTGGAGGATGCCAGCATTCACCATGACAAGTCAAAATGTCTGCTGTACAAAAAAAGGTCTATATATCTATATGGACTCATTATTTCGCAACAAAAACATTCAGACGTTTCCAAAGAAAGAACCTTCAACTTCAATCATAGTTAGCCCACTATAGTGGTTGATTCTAAAATTAAATCAGAAAGATAGCAGGTGGAGACACTATGGTCACTCCAATTCAAATGTGGTAATTAAAGGGGACATATATGCTAATTTTCAGGTTCATACTTTTGGGTTTCTATTAGAAGACATTTAAATTTATTTGATGTTAAAAAAAAACACTGAATATACCTGTATTCACCCTCTGTTTGAAATGCTTAGCACCTGTCTCTTTAAGCCCCCCACCTGAAAAAGCCCAGTCTGCTCTGATTGGTTTACAGCGTTTCCAGGTCTTCCATATTTGCAATCTCAGCGTCTCTGCACCGTCACTGCAGCAGGGAAATGATAGCACTGTAGCGGCACTTTCTACCTATATACTGTATATTATATTTGTGACATCACAACCATGCGGAAGTTCTGGTGGCTTGGTTAAAGGCACGGTTTCTGAATATGGGCTGTGTGCATTTCTCTCTCTTTGATACTTTCACAGTATGTACAGTATATAGCACCTACACCTGCTTTATAATAAAACAAGACATGGAAATCTCACTTTAAAGGACATGTAACTTACAATTTGAATATCCTGCAAGCAGGTCCAAATTAACCTGACAGGGGGCCCTGGGCAATAATATGCTGCTGGGCTCCTGTGAATCCCCAAGACTTCCTGTGTGATGCTTTCTATGCTGGGAGACTATTTGGCCCCCTGTAGAAATATCTGCAACATGTAAGGTGCAGGTCATAAAACTACATTTTGAGAGTGTCCCTCTTCAAGATCTGAATAAATTTGGCTTGTATTATGTTAGCTGACATTATATTTAGTAATGCCTCCTACCAAACTTAATTTAGCACAAACCAGTTGATGCAACGAACCGGGAGCTTTAGGGGCCCCAGAGCAGTTGCCCAATTTGCCTGTGTAAGGCCCTGAGAAAACTGTAAAAACATTACTCTGATGCCAATGTCACAGTCTTCAAACAAATCTGGATTATCTGAATATTCTGACATTATTATTATTATTATTATTATTATTATTATTATTATTATTATTATTATTATTATTGAAAGAGGCATCCTCTGTAGTGACTGCAGCTTCAGACAGCAGAATATCTTCATAATGCAAAAACACCTTATAGGCAAGGCAGTGGTGTCATTTCATTCATATCCACTGCTAAATGTAGCCTACATAATGTTTCTATGTGTTTTTGCTCTGTTCTTGGTGACTTGACACCATATGGGGCTGATGAGTACAGTTTCAGAGACACTTGACTGTCTCTGACACTTTCTGTTCAGTTTTGTGTACGGAAGTGGTCAGCGGGTTGTAAGGTCAGAGGGTAAAGGCTATCCCTCTTTCGATTGAGAATACACACAGCCATCTTGGATCTAACGTAGAGAAGGGAAATTGATGCGGTGAGGATATTTTACTTATTTTTCGTCATATTAAATCGGCTCGGTTCACATTTAAGCCTTCGGCATGAGCGATTTATGTCGCTGTTTTCCTCCGTTTCGACACGGAGTGAAACTTTAGCCTTTAGCTCCTGCAGATTGTCGCTGCTGGTCTGAATGCTAACTGCTGCAAACGGAGCGTAAACTGAGCCGAGAAAACGGACAGCTGACTGGATATATGGAGGCAGAGAGGGCCCAAATTACTGCCTCATAGTGACTGTTGCCTGGTAGCTAAGTTATGGTGTTTTGGAGTTGAAAGGTTTCGCTATGTTGTGGTACTTAGATCATTGTTAAGGCAGCCCGCTTGCGAGCTGAAGCTAGCTAAGCTAACACAGATTGATTACAAGCCTGCTAACGTTAGCTAACTACACTAGTGTTGGCTAACTAGCATGTTAGCATTGCTGCTGTTAATTTTCTCAACAGTCTCAAATAAGGTAACTATTCTGCATTTAAGACATACTAATACCCATAGTAGTTTAACAGGGAGAAACATAGTGGTTAGTTCTGCTGTCAGCTGATTTGTGTATTTGTGTTATGGATGAGTTTATTTTGTTATGAAAGTTCAACATGCTCTTCCCTTATGCGTGTACATCATTACAAAGTAGACACACACTGTTCAAAACTTTATTTTAACAACCCCAAGATGCCAAATATGTCACAGTGATTTTCAAAGAATTGAGAATAAATTATGCATCCAGAATTTTCCATTTGAGTTAAAGGTGCACTCATAGAAAATCCTGTCCTGTGTATAAAAAGTTGGGGGGGTGTAGTGGCAGTTAAGTGCTAGAACAACCAAATGCAGAATACATGCCATGCAATGCTGTCAATTATTGTAAAAATGATTGTAAACATTGGATCAACCTTAGGTGAACTATACATTAACAGAGATGTTTTCAGTATTAGGTTTTGAAGAGGAATTGGTGTATTTAGTTTAGAAATGTGACCTTCACTGAAATTGTATTTGTGTTAGTCCAGTTCTTTACCTCTTGCCATACTTCTTATATTATACATATTTAATATCAACTCTGCTCTCTCTCTAGGTGACAAAAGGCATGTTTGGTGCTAGAAAGAAATTTGTAGAGTTCGTCGAGGTAGTCGATAACGACTTCACCGATGAAAGCATGTACTACAGCCAGCCGTCGATGTTCCCACATCGGTCGGACAAAGATGTGAGTTTTGTCCACATTATCTGCACACTTCTGTCATTTCTTGAGTTGACACCAGAGGACACATGTTCTAGTTAACTTACTCTTTCTAGTCCTCAAATGTTTTCCTCCAGATGCTGTCATCTCCCTCGCCGTCGTCGTCGGGTCAGCTGTCGCAGCTTGGTGCAAGTTTGTACGGTCCACAAAGTAAGTGTTTTTTTTTCTACAGTTACTTACATAGTAGTTTTCTCATGTGAAGCATATTTGAAGTGCAAAGAAAGTTTGAATGTGGGACATTTTGCAGATGAATCTCCTCTGGGCTGTCTGACAGCATTTGTTTTTCTCCCTGTTTTTCTGCAGGTGCACTCGGCTTCTCGGTAAGAGGCATGGGGAACAGTACGCCTCAGTTAAATCGAAATCTAACGCAAGGCACGCAGCTACCAAGTCATATCACCCCCACAACGGGGGTCCCCACCATGTCCCTCCATACCCCTCCATCACCAAGCAGGTGTGTATGAATGCAGTTCGGACACACACTTGTGTGGTTTAAAGTAGAAATGACAGTTGACATGACATGAGCAAAAATTAAAATCCACTAAATCAGACCTGATGATGTTTTATCAGGGGGACATTGCCGATGAACACGAGGAACATGCTGAACCACTCTCAGGTCGGTCAAGGCATTGGGATGAGCGGCAGGACCAATAGTATGGGCAGCTCGGGGCTGGGCAGCCCCAACCGCAGTTCGCCCAGTATCATCTGTATGCCCAAACAGCAGCCAGCACGCCAGCCCTTCACCATAAACAGGTAGACGGATCCTGCATAACTCACTCGCCCTTTTAGAGATCTGCTGTTCTTTGTGTTCTCTCCAGTTCCTGATATAGACGTTTTTCATTTTAAGGAAAGTTCAATGTTTGGAAACTGGCCTTATCTTTTGTTTTGGCTTTCTTTTATCTATGCAGCATGTCAGGGTTTGGAATGAATCGCAATCAGGCTTTTGGGATGAACAACTCATTATCAAGCAACATCTTCAATGGCACAGGTTAGTGTGTTTAACCCAGGTGGGTATACCAAGGGGTGATTGGTTTGGGGTTTTATTTAAACACTCCTGTGTTTATATTGAAAAAAAAAAATCAACAAAAAAACACAGTGAGAGTTTGATTTCATAAATACGCCTCGCTGCACAACAGTTAAGACTGAGCTGTTGACATGGCGAGACGACCTTGTTCCCTGTAAAATGCGGTCAGCAGTGTCTTCTCAGTTTAAACTGATTTGGCTCATTTGAAAAATCAGGGTATTTTGTTGCTGAAAATTTGTGAAAGTGAAATTCTGGAAAAACTGTAAAGGCAACACCATTGTATCAATTTGTGTTTGACTGCTGAAACAGACGGTGAGTAACTACTATACAAATTAGCTGTTGTGTTTGGTCAGCAGTTATTGCTTAGGGGAGGGCTATTCAGTCATACATTTACAGGGTGATAGGATATAAAGTTACTAATTGCCACATTATTACTCAGATATATTGAGTTGAAGGTGACATTACATATTACAAGTTCCTAACCTTCCTATTACTGCAGATGGGAGTGAAAATGTAACGGGACTGGATCTGTCAGACTTCCCTGCGTTAGCAGACAGGAGTCGGAGAGAAGGGACGGGAAACCCAACACCGGTGCTCAACCCACTGGCTGGACGGGCTCCTTATGGTAGGCCATTAGGCCGGAGAAAGTGTCTTATTTTTACACACAATAAGCTATAGGAAGTAGGTTCCCCCTAGGAGAGAAAATGGATTGATTGGGTTCATAATACAAGCCAAGGTTTTGTTTTAATACACATCTAAGTCAACAGAAACCAGAATAGCTTGTGATGTTGTGATTTATTGCTCGTTACACTTTGGGGAATTATAATCTCTACTTCACTGTGTTCATCATCAAGTTGGCATGGTGACGAAGCCATCAACTGAACAGACACAGGATTTCTCCATCCATAACGAGGACTTCCCTGCACTGCCTGGCCCAAACTATAAGGACCCCACGTTGAACAACGATGACAGCAAAACTGTAAGTGTGAGCCCCTCATGACTACACAATCTGGCAGGATGTCTGTTTTTTTTGTTTCTGTGAAGGCTACACATCAGAGAGAATCATTTATTATGAATGTAAATGTTTTATTTTTCTGTGTTTAAAACAGTTTTTTTTCCCTCTTTGTTTTTAGAACTTGAACTCCACGAGCAAGAGCACATCCAATGCAGACGGGCCGAAGTTCCCCGGAGATAAGACGGCCTCAGCACAGAACAACAACCAGAAGAAAGGGATCCAGGTGTTGCCCGATGGTGAGACCTCTCAGCCAATCGTATCGCTCCAATTCCACTGAGACATCCCTTCTTAATCGCACAACTTGGGTGAGGCAGTTGGGCTCTCTACCCTGCATTTGGGGTTAGATAATTATTGGATAGGCCGCAGTGAGGAAACCAAAAAGAATATGTTCAGTATGATACAGACCATCATCATCTTTCCATTAGTCTGTCTGTGACCATCACTTGTTAAAAAAAATTGGCTTGGTTTGCTCTCCAATGCGTGCACAAAGTGTGGGTTAGAAATATGGAGGTAATGTATTGCCAGTAAGTACTAACTGTAGTTCACAGCCCAGTTTCAGCGGTCTGTTGAACTCTGAATTATCCTGCTGCTGCAGGTCGGGTGACGAACATTCCCTCAGGAATGGTGACAGACCAATTCGGCATGATTGGCCTGCTGACGTTTATCCGGGCAGCAGAGACTGATCCGGGGATGGTCCATCTGGCGCTAGGAAGTGACCTCACGACACTGGGACTCAACTTAAACTCACCAGAGTAAGACAGTCGTTCTAAATACACTTTTAGGGCTTCGTTTGCCCACAGGTATATGTCCAACTAATGAAATGGGATTGATAAATCAATAGCCTGGTAATGAAACTCAGTCATCCTTTTAAATGTTACATGAGCTATAACACACACACACACACACACACGCACATGCACGCACACACACAGTAACAATGGCATTTGCTCAGCTTTAACTTTCACTGAAGAAATCTTAAGTCTGCCTGTTCCAGGACCGCTTAACTTACTGCAACTCTCTTTCCTGACAGAAACTTGTACCCTAAGTTCGCCTCTCCTTGGGCCTCATCACCATGTCGACCTCAAGACATTGGTAAGACATTAATCTGAATTATGTGGGGGAGGATGACTGAATAATCTATTATAACTAACTTAATTTAGTGATCATTTGGCAGTCGGAGCCAGTCTGAAGACATTTTATGATGACAGACAGATTGTTAGACATCTAGCTGCACACTTCCCTGGACAGTGTTATCAAAATGAAAAATATCACAATAATTTCACATATTTTAATGCATTGGCACTCATGTTGCACTCTGCAGCTGCTTTATTTGAGTGTTGATCTTGCAAAACACTCACATATGACCGTTTTGGTATTGCATCATGATTTTTATGGTGTTAAAAAAGCATGAGTATTCACATCTCTCCATGGGCACAACAGCAGAGAAACGTCTTCTAATAAAATATCATAAAGATGACATGTTTAGTCACTCTTAACTTGTTCTTGCCTTTTCAGACTTCCACGTTCCGTCTGAATACTTAACAAATATCCACATAAGGGACAAGGTAATTATGAGCGTCACAACAGTCCCACGATAAGTGGTTACGGTCTTCAGGTACAAAACTAATTCTCTTTATTCTTTGCTGTCCTGCCTCCAGTTGGCGGCAATCAAACTGGCACGATACGGTGAAGACCTGTTGTTCTACCTGTACTACATGAATGGTGGAGACCTGCTACAGCTTCTGGCAGCAGTAGAGCTGTGAGTACTTCACCTTTTGAATGATGATTGCTGAAGAAATGTTGTCTAACTTTACTCTTAAAGTGGCACTCCTGAAGATTTGAGTCCTGGTTGGCTGGTTACTGGTGGTAACAGCAAATACTTTAATACTTTAATACTGCAGTTCCCAGAATACTGAGGGCAGCAAAACAAACTATTGTCATTTTAATAAAGAAGTCTGGCAGTAATTGACCAATTTCCATCATTCTGTGAGCAACCATGATCTGATTTTTATGCTGCGCTTGGCATGAGTCTGCAAACAGCGGAGGTTGGTTACCTCATTGTGCAGCCTGTTGCCTGCAGCTCTTAACGGCTCACTGCTTTTGCTCCTGACTGTTCCATTACTGATCCGCTGACAAAAAGTGCCGAAAATGACTGTTGTTTTGTTTTGTAGATGCATTTTTGTCAGTGTCAAAGCTCGCTGACAAACACATTGCATTTCCTGTGACTACTTCACAATAAGAGTCCACTTGTGTTTCGCCAGTTAAATGCATTTAATGTGAAGCTGCAGCAGCAGGAAATGTTTGGTTTGCATTAGCAGTAACTTGATACAGCATTTATTCTGGGAAATGTTGCCACAGACACCCAGTTCATACTGTAATACTGCAAATGTATAAATATTGCAATACTTTAATCAGTGTTGCCTCATTCTGCGAAAGATGGCGACTTAACATTTATTTAAATTAAAATATTCAAGATTATTACTTTACGTTCACACTGTAAATAGTTTCCATTTAAGTTTGATTGTTTTTTCTCTATCTGGACATTGATGATCCCTTTTTTCTTATTCCTTGTTCGTAACTTCACTCTGCAGCTTCAACCGGGACTGGCGGTACCACAAAGAGGAGCGGGTGTGGATAACGAGGGCGCCTGGCATGGAGCCTACACTGAAGACCAACACCTACGAGAGGGGAACCTACTACTTTTTTGATTGTCTTAACTGGAGGAAAGTAGCCAAGGTAAGACTGTGTCTTTGCTGACTTTTATTGTGGATTAGAGTTTTTCCTATCATGTTAAAGTTGTGTCTGCATCTCTAAGGAATTTCATCTGGAGTACGACAAGCTGGAAGAGAGGCCTCACGTGCCAACAACATTCAACTACAACCCAGCCCAGCAGGCCTTCTAAGGCCCGACCAGTCCAAAGGGCCGCAGCGGTTCCCGCACACAACACTGTTGTCCAGGAGGGGGCGCTGTGGTTCACACAGCTTGGTTTTTTATTCCTCGAGGATTTGGCTGCGGAGGTCGTCGCCACCATCAAAACTGCCCTGCCTTTCCAAAATTACATGCTGCCCAAAACACCAACACTTGTTCTGTTTTTATTCGTTATGTTCCTCCTGTTTTTTTTTGTCTTGTTTCGAGCAGGGTCTGTGTTATGTTTACGTCTCTGAATCTGAAGCCTGTTTTCTTTTAGAGAGGAGGACTGAACCTTGTGGCACAGGACAGTGACAGAACAAGGTTTACGCCTCGCCAAGTGTTAAGAACGGGAAAAAAGGAGAGGAAAGTTAACATCCTCAGACGCAAGTGAAAGGGTGAAAGAAATGCAATGTTTATTGTTGCACTATATTTAGTAATAAAAGAACACAAAATTTGTTTGTGATTTTTTTTTTACGTGAACACTCCGATGATTTTTTTCCTTTTCCATTTTTTGTTATGGGTCGGGGGGGTTCATGAAACTTTTCCACATGCATCCCTTTTCATCTCACCCTTTTTTTTTTCTCTCCTTCCATTTACATCGATTCCACCCTCCTGTATTTGCACCACCAAACTGTTTTCTGTCTCTGTTTCTCCTTCTGTCCGTCTCTCTGTGAGTTCTGTGCCAGTTGAACATGGACACAAATCTGGGAGACAACTTTGGTGTCCACAAACGTGGACAAATCCTCGTAGAGGCTAAAGAGCTACACGATGTTGCTCCAGAGCAAATGAAACACTTTCCAGTCTTTGTTACAATTTTGTAAGAAATGTGTACATTTTTTTGTTTCTTTGCATCACATATATTAGTATATGTATGTATGAATGTGTATATATGATTGCTATATATATATATATGTATGTATATATATATATATGACATCTATTTTGGAAGAATTTTTGCTGCCCTGCCTTTAACCTCGTTTTTATGAGGTGAGCATGGATGCAATATGTGGACGCAACAGGACATTTCTGGATCTGCTGGACAGGGTGTCACATGGCACTGCGGGCACTTACATCAAAATAATACAAAATTAAAATGTCATTTAAGGAAAGGCCTGATTCTCAGCCACAAAAATAAACAACCAAGAAATAATAAACATGGAGATCATACCCCTAAGTTTGGAGTCCGAAGCAAAAGAAGGGATGTATTTCAGTACAAGCTGTTTGAACAGCTGTGAACAGCAGCATTTCATAGGAAACGGAAAAATGACAAATTGAGGAGAAAAAGAAAAATCCAGACCAATCTTGTATTTTCTGAAGTTAAAAGCTTCTTTTCTTTGTATTAAAGCAGAAAAGGCTTTCCTGAACCTGTGTGTGTGTTGTTCATTGCCCTTTCTTTTAAATCAGGGATCCCTCCTTAAGTTAAACTCCTTTCCCACAGACAATTTTATAAATCATAATGTACACATTTGCAAGCAAACATGTACCGTTAAGTTTTGTATAGTACACAGGTTTAATGTTTTACGCTGGGAAGCATCCAGAACAAACATTTCTTGAGCATGTAATCTGATTTGCAGTAACTTAACTTTGAGTTTGAAGGATTTTATTACAAACTCATGATTGAAACATTCTGTTGAAAAGTGCAAGTTTTATTAGTCTTCAAAGACTTTACAGAACTTTCTCTTCTTCATGGAATGTAATTTTGACCAAATTATGGCCTCATTTTCACATGTACCACCTG
>JAOVVB010217216.1:0-10616 GCA_028570985.1 Heterobranchus longifilis
CATTTAACCGACATCAGTTAAACAGTTAGACAATATTATTTGAATACAAATTAAAAGGCAGTTTTTTTTAGATTGATGAATGGTAAAAGAAAAATAGGCTGTACAATCTATTTTTAACTGCTAGTTAACTTGTTGGTGCAAACTTGAGCTCGAGCAGGAGTGTTTTAACTGCTCCTTTTTTTTCTCTTAATCTCCTCTCTCACACACACACACACACGCACACACACACACACACACACACACACACACACACACACACGCACAAACAGCGCAGATGACAGAAAGGCGCAGTGATGTCTCCTAACTTGTTGCTCTAATTACCAATATTAGCCGCTCTGTTTCAACAATGTTAAGATGAAAAAAACATGCATACAGGCTGGAATTTGTGATGTTGTGTTGGGATTAGAAGACGTCTGTTAGACTCTAGGCTAATTAATGTAAACAAAGAAACACTGCAGCGCTAGGCCGTCCATATCCACTGAGATCAGAGAGATGTCTGACTGAATCGAGTTACAACGGAGCAGCCTGATGCATGAAGAGGTCTGTATGTTGTACTGTAGCAGTCTGCAGTCTTTTACAGGATATTTAATGAAGCTAAACACGGTTGATGTCGTGCGTAAAGTTGATCCGAGTGTTCAATCAGCGGCTGTGCGTTTCTCTCCATTCCCTTATAAATGCATCATATATAAGCTTGTTCCGTTGGCTATATATATAGTATTTAAAATGCAAATGAATGAAAATGAAATGCCTTATTATAACAGGTGAACTGGGACTCCATATATATCTCCATATATATATATATATATGTATATCCATAGCTGTGTCTTGCAATACCATGGCCCCACATGTCAAATACTCTGTTCCCCTGACTATCTTTGCTGTCACTCATCCACTGACACACACTTGGAAGCACACGGGCAGCGCGGTGACGAAACGGTTGTGAGCTGGGAAACCGTCTTTTTAGCTGCCGGAGCCGTGTTCAGTCCTGTGTGGCAGCGATCATCCATCCTGCTTAAGTGTCCTTCAGCAAAACACAGAGTTCCTCCCAAGTCAGCTCTTCCAGGATCGATTTGGAAATATCATACGCACTACAAATACAAGAACTTTCTGCATGTGTGCGCATGTGTGTATGACTTGCTTATTTAAGGGTGTCATGATCACGTATATCGACCGCGTGTGCATGTTACGCACATGTTGTTAATGTGTGCGCATGCACAGCATGGGGCGTTGCGTTATTTTCAAAATCTCACAACAGATAAAAGGTGTTTTTAATGTGTAATGACAAGATTGCTGAGCAAGGGCTCAGCAGGAGGTTGCGAGCGAGAAAGAGGGAAACATAAGAGAGAGAGAGAGCGAGAGAGAGCATGCGGGCAGATCTAGTGGGAGATGAGTCGGGAGGCTAACAGAGGAGAGATGAAAGACAAAGTGGAGGAAAGCTGGAAGTGGTACTGGGAGATGGAGATAGAACAAGAGGCTTGAACAGAGAGAGGAGGAAACGGAGAGCAAGGGAGAGGGAGAGGCAGTCGTTTGCGAGGGCTAACCTAAAGTGCTCTGATAAAAGAAACACTAATTAGGAGATAAATAGAGAATTAGTTCAGACAGAAAGAGGGGGCTCAGAGACAACAGATGTTGTAGCTGGATAGATCCGATTCAGTCGGGACTAGCCTTAGCGAGGTGGTGTACACAAACATAGCAAACATAGAGGGAAGCACCAACATTTGGGATAATACATGCAAGACAACCCACATTCTGCACAGTCTCGTGCATATGATAAACATGGTTAAGAATCCTGGACTTTGCATGCATGAAAAGTGGTGCAATGCAAGGCACATTTATTTATAGAGAACATTAAAAGTGCTTTACATATGCAGATAGCTATAAATCATTGATAGCTGGCTATGAATAATATATATAATATAATTGGATGTGAATGACAACAAAAACAAAATGGCATGAGCATAGAACGAGCCTAGACATGAGCCTATACATTTTCAGTTTCAAACTTGCATGGCAATCCATCCAGTAGAGCTTGGCAGTGCGCCGCAGTGGCTGATGGGAGTGAGCGGCCGGTAACCAGACTGTGCTGAGTTGACATACGTCTACAGGGAGGAAGGACTTGTTGCGTTGTTGGTTGTAACATCAGTTCACATAAATGTCGGTATTCCGTGAACTCACAAGGTGGCGGACCCGTTCCCATAATGCATTGCGCCGTGACATCGGTTGCCAAGCTCCACAGGCACACTGACACTGCCATCCTTAAAGTCATGCCGCCATCATGCCTAAAGATACAAATTAAATATATTTTTTATATATATATATATAGTTTTTAATGACATAGGCTGAATCATTGTTGTATTTGTCGCTGTCTTGTGGCTTTTTTGTTTGTGGTTGTCTTTTGTATTTTTCTTCTGTTTAGTGGGTTGTGTATGTTCATAAGTATAAAAGTATAAATATAATAAAAAAAACCCAAATTATAGCAAAGATAAAAATACTTTTTCAAAAGTAGCCAGAAAATAATTAAAATGCTGTCGATTTGCCAAATAAAATAAAAAAATAAATAAGGCTGAAAAGACTGTGAATATACAGCATACTGTTATTAAGCTTAATTATTTTCATCTTCCATTTGTTTCATTTGTTTTCCAAATAGGCTAATTAGTCCATTTGTTGGGATTGCCTGCCTTCTCACCATCCATCTGCCCGTATCTGCGTCGCTATCTGTCCGTTTGTCAGTCAGTCTGCTGGTCTCTGATTATAGACTTATCTGTCTGTTAAGTCTCTCTTTGTGTGTGTGCGGCCATTTGTAGAGGTTTCTTTCTCCCTCACTAAATGTGTTTCCTTCAAACACCACACAGCAAGGTCGTCTCGATGTATTCATGTTTCTACTGTATGCATCTGTTTTTCATGGAGTGCATACAAGCATGTTATGATGTGAGGACACAAACCATGACTCTGTAGTCATAGTGGTCAGAATCAAGGTTGATTGAATGACTTCAAATTCTCTCTCTCTCACACACACGCACACACGCACACACACACACACACACACACGCACAGTACATAGGCAATTGCACATTGAGAGGGCAAGGCAGATTGGATTTCTTGGTGCTAAACACACTCATGCACGCACACACAAACATATACATACACAGAGAGAGAGAGAGAGAGAGAGAGTGAGGCTTATTAAATGCCTTCGTATCAAAAGCACACAGCTCACACTTCAAAGAGATGCAGAGACCTGAGGCACACAACACACCACAACGTAGAACTCACTCTCAGCTCATGCACACACGCACGCACGGACACATGCATGCATACATGTCTGAGGACAGTCTTATAAAACTTTCTCTCCTTACCCTAAACTTGAACCTCAGCTTCACACACCAAACACACACAACATGTTCAAAGTAACATGCATTGATTAACTTTGTTTGAGCAAGCATGGATATTATACAGTAAGTGTTTACTCATGCACATACACAGACACCATGCTACACAAACTACAGTCGGCCTATACAGTATATTTAAAGGTCCCATGTAAAAAGTAAGATTCCCATGTCTTTTTTTTTATCTGTAAAGCAGGTATAGGTGCTGTATAAATACATTAATACTGTAAAAGTATCAAAATGCTTAATCCGTGTAAAAATGCACACAACCCGTATTCAGACACTGTGTCTTGAAATGAGCCGCCAGGACTTCTGTGATGTATATAGCCTAGAAAGTAATGCTACAGTCATTCCCTGGCTTCGATGACGGTGCAGAGATGCCGAAAGCGCAGACGTGGAAGACCCAGAAACTCCAAATAACTGGGTGTTTTTGAGAGGGGGGCTTAAAGAGACAGTGTATAAAAAAAGAATGTGTTTTTTCAACATTAACGCATGCAAACATGTTCTAGTAGAAACCCAAAATACAAGTATGAGCCTGAAAATGAGTATAATATATCTCCTTCAAACAGCCCTTCTCTTTATAACTCTTGTGTAAGTTAATAGCTTCCGACACAGAGAAGAAAGGACGACAGTCTGTCATTCACCTCAGTGATTCTCTCTCGCCGCTAAAGGAGCATTGCACATTACTGACAGGTCAAATCACACGGCACTTTGGTCATGAGAGAGCAAAGGAGAGTGATGCTCAACTGACCATATGCTGTGCTGTAGAGCTTTGATTGTACTACAGTGTATTGCATCACCTCGGTGGGCTGTCATGACACGATTATTAACATCACTGCTAAAAGAAGCATGGAATAATTTAGCCACACAGTGAATGGAGATAACTGCACTGACTGCACTAAAACCAGGTTTAAAACAAGAATAGAAAAAGAAAATACAGTACACATAAGCTTTACTGTAAGCTTTACTGATTTGGTTGCATTCAGGTAGGTATACTAGCTGTCAGTGTTATTATTATAATACAAGGAGCTGCTCATTGTTACCATTCGAGAGCTTTTTGAGAATCCGCAGTAAAGGCTCATTAATGCTCAGCGTTAGATACATATACAGATACGAATGGAGCTTTCTCTCCGTACTTTGTGTTCATTTCGTCCGTATTTCTGCACGTTCTCTGAAAGCTTATGGACACGGACTTAACGGAGCAGTACCACATTGTGGGGGCAGTGTAGTAGCACGAGACAGTGTAGAGACACAACCACAGGAACACACACACAAGGAAGCATTTTTTTTTTTTAAATGGCTGAACGGAATGGTGATGTATTTAATAAATGATTTAATAGAATTGATTGATGGCTTCTGACTGAAAACTATATTGATCATTTAGAAAAAAATATCTTGACATACACTGTACTGATGATGATGATCTATAGCATGACATTAATAGTACTGTATGTCAGTCAATTGCCATTTCAATGAAGAACTACCTAATGACACCATTTCTAAATCAACCCAAGCATCATTTTCTGTATAAAAAGTGTTCATATCGGCACATATACACAGATACCGATAGATACCAATATGTCTGTGACAGGCCAATATCGGCCGATATTATCGGAATATATCGGTCTGGCTCTACTAAAAATACGACAGAACATAACAAACAACATAATAAACAAAAATGTATTGCTTTTTTAACCTACGCAACATATAATCATTCAGAATCTAAAACATGACCATCACTTTTCCTTCACTGTTGTAACATAAAAACACAAAGAATACATTATGCTCCAAGAGAGGAAGAGGACACTTTGAGTGACAAAAAACTGAACCAATCCTCAACATTCCTCAGAAGACCTGCTCCGTCCGTCCGTCCGTCTGTCATGTGCCAATCTCACTGTTGCACCAGGCTGTCAATACAACATACATCAATTAAAGGCCAGAGGAACCAGAAACGCTGCTGGAATTGTAAACACACTCAGAGACAGACACACCGTCTCACACGCCTATGCACACATGCACACACACACATACACACAGCAAGAGGTGGTAAACACTCTCTAATTGGAGTGGTAACAAGCTGCCTGTCAATCAAAGCCCTCCTCAGTTCACTTCGGTATTCTGTTCATTCTGGTCCAACTCTGCAGCACTTTTAATCAGCCTCAACTGGGACTAGAATTTCCTTCCTGGATCATCTTTGGTATATTTATCTGAGTGCATGTTTCACAGCGAAGAGTGACGGTAAACATGGGAGTAGAGAGTTTGGATTTCCTCACTTGATTTAGCGAGGTCATGACATATATTCCAAATCACCCGGACGCAGTAGGCATGCATTTTAGCAGCACTAAAGTAGCTCCCTGACCCCTTATTATCAAATGCACATCAGTCAAAAACTCTTCCCTAAATTATTACAATTTTCTCAGGAGTCACCATTTGGACTAAATGGAAGGTTGTATTGAATGCACAACAGAAATAAAACAGCAGGCTGCAGCCTCCCGGGGTCAGTTGGCTTGACGGGGAGCATGTACTTGAAAGTTGATTACCAATTCTAGTGCCTGACATCAGACTGGCCTCGGTGCAGTTTTACTGTAGGCAGGGTCAGAAATGAATTGACCCATGCTCTTGAAACCGGCACTTATCATGCGCTCACATTTACAGTAATGTATTCGTTAAAAGAAAGAAAAATTAGTTTTGGAGTTAGTCACTACACTCCCAGGCAGGTTTTTACTAATTTTGTAAAGCTGCCTTCCAGTTTTAGTACAGGGAAAGAGTAACAGTTTAGACATGTTCATTAATGTGATGTTTATTACTCATATGACTGACTTACATTGATACAACAGTTCAATCTTATGTAGTTTTGGTATACCATGTGACGGTTAAAAATAAGTCTTCTAAATGTATAATGTTATTCTTTGGATTATTGTCTCGTAAATCATTTAATTTAAGTATTCATCCACATTTCCTCAGTGGGCAAACACAATATGTATCTTTAGTCCATGGATTTCTTTTGTTCTGGAAACAGACTCCAGACCAGTCTGCCAGAGTGGTATTAAATAGGCTTTGCCGACATATGCAATTACAACATGCCACCATAGATTAAGTTGATATATCGTTTGTTGTGTAATGCAAATTTTATTAATTGACTTCCAATGCTCATTTGTTACCTCCTAAGATGAATATTTAAAATTTAAGCTGTATTTTCCACAGCCAAAGTAATCACGCCTGTATTCAAATCAATACATTCGGGAGGCAAAATATAATGATAGAAATACAGTAATCAATAAAAATGAAGTTATTTCTTCAAAGTGGAATGAGTATGTTTCAGTTAATCAGAGATCCAACAACCTATGCAGCAGAAATGTCGAGTGGAGAGGTAATATATCAAGATAGCGAGTAGTTTTCTAAATTGAGAAAAAAACATTGCATCAACAACATGCATCTTTGTGACACACACATACAAAAAAACATGGTTACTATGACTCTTCCACATGCTTTTATCCTCGATGTGGTCCTTGCAACTTTTGTTGAATCTAATTTACCTCTCTCGCTGCAGAAGTGATCTCTTCTTACCTTTCTCTTGGCATTTAAAAATCAGATTGTGGTTGCTCCCTGTTTAGTATATAACCACGAGTGTATCAGATAGGTCTACTGTATGTGCCCTAATGGTGAAGGGGGGTAAAATAATTTGAGCCTGTTTAAATCACAACAAGCCTTTTCAAAGTGGCTGGCACCCAACAAACTATTACACTGCATCTGAAATTAAGAGGCTTCACTAATGTAAGTCTTTCTTATATTCTAAGCGAGTTCAATGATGTGGTGATAATATATAAAAGCTGAGTCTCATTGAAGTGACGAACTTCCAGCTAACTGCCCAGCTATATTAAGAAATTACGGCTTAGCTAATCTGCAGTTTATGTGATACTGCTGTCTGTGAATTCCTAATGAGTACGGTGATAGGATGATCCTATCTGTGTCACGAGCATCCAGTGGAGGCAGAATGCCAGCAAACTACCCAGCCGGAGAGCTGGAGAGACAGGATAGCTGCGTCTCTCTTCATTTTCATTCAGCCCCAATCTCTCCCTCCATCTCTTTTTCTGTCTCAAAAGTCCAACTTTAGAAAAGTCTTTGAAACAGTTTGACCGAAAACTAAATCAGTACTTCCTAAAGCATGATGAGGTTTTGCCTATGGAAAGGCATGATGCAAAGACATCCCGATATTGTTAATTTTACCATTTGTCTGTTTGCTTGAAATAAATACACTTACAAACCAACAACAACAATGATTATAATAATAATAATACTTTATTTATTTAATGTGTGTGTGTGTGTGTGTGTGTGTGTGTGTGTGTGTGTGTGTGAGAGATTTGCCATGCTTTAGTTGGTGTCCATCTATCTGGCAGCTGAACTGAACATCTTTTTGCCTGATTTTGAAATCAGCTTCATGTGCCCAATCACTCGCTCTCTCACATCACTGACTCCGTTCACACATTTCCCTGGTATTAACACGTAACCTACTTAATGTGTTATTTGAGGTTCACAGTTTACATCATATAATGTAAAAAAGAATGGACTAGAGTGGCGTCACCCACTGGATTGTGGACTGCTGTTTTGAAGCCTCCAGTTTGACATTTTGGCCATCGTCATCTTGCACTTTGGAAACTGGACATTACCATATTTGGACAAGACAGCGGTGCTGCTGGGGGTATGATTCGGTTAAGCCAGTGCCGGTGACATTTCAATGGAGCCGCGCTAAGCTAACCGCTAACGAGGGAAAGTTTGAAGTTGACGGGGTATAGCGGGGCGCTCTGGACGCTCACGCCGTTCACTGCAGTGACAGAGAGCTGTTGAAAATCAACAAACTTTACTTTAAGTTCACAGCTAATGCTAGATCTAGCAAGTTAGCTTGGTTAGCAATTTACAACTGAACGCTGAGCAAGACATTTTTAGGCGACCAAAGTGTTTCAATTAACTTCTGTGAAGTGAAAACACACTGTGAAAGGGTCAGAGTTGTATGACGAAACCACAGCCAACACCCAAAACAAGTCCATGTCAATTTAAATGTAAACAAGGACATCATTAACATTGGCAAGCCTCTATCCTGTCGCTAGCATGGCGACATGTCAATCATGCCCCTACTCGAGGGCACTGTCGAACAGCATACAAAAACATAGCAGCGGTGGATGAGAGACTGCAGACAGAACAGATTGAAATATCACTTTTCTACAAGACTGGATGTATCAGGTAAGATAGGCTAAGTTACAACAGAGACAGTGGATAAACTGAGATCCCCCCATCTTGGAGTCATTTCCTGTATCTGTGTCACGTGTGTGTAGTTACGGCCCCGCCTCTTCAGGAGACTATTAGCTGTTCTGAGTCTATTGATTCCAATGGAAGAAGTGAACGGGAACACAGATTATGATCGATCCTTTCGCCCCATAGTCACCAAAATAAATACTGGACCCAGTTTTCACAAGAAGCCACATATCTCCTGAACAATCTGACACTAAAATAGCATTTTTCAGACGGACGGATCAGGAGAAAATTAACTTTGTTCGCAACCTTTTTCTGTCTCAGCAACGAACTGGCAACACAAGCTAACGTCCGTGATCGCCACAGATTAAATTTTTTTAATGCTAAAAATAGCTGTTAGCTGTATATATATATCTAATGTTAGCAAATTAAAATATAAATAAATTGTGCAAATAGAACTTCTCATCCATCCACATGACATTTACTCCACTTACAAACGAGGCCGCGCCCACTTAGGAGACAGGAAGTGTGTTCCATTTCTTATCATTGGCGGAGCCTGTACTGTAACTATTGAATATCTTTGGTTAAGACTGCTAATTTTCGGTACCCATCCCGTGTGGACCATGTTCCTCAATAACCTGACCTGTGAAAGAGAAATGATCAATTTCTGTCTGTGTGTTTTATGGGGAAGGAGGACATGCAGTTCATTATCTCTCTCCCTCTTTGTGTCCGGGTGAGGTGGGGGGGACTTTGAAGAATAATCGAATAGCATGCAGTGAATATTGAATAGTATTTTTGCATGAAATGCCCATCCCTAGTGCTTTATTGAAGAAGACTTGATAAAGTCATTATGAAACCGTGAAAAGTAGGCTCATTTTCTCATTGACTTGTAAACAACCGGAAGTCTTTTTGGAGCCAGTGGAGTTTAAGGCACTTCCGCATTGGCTTTTCTTTTCAGACCCGGAAGCTCTTATAACAGTCTATGGTTTACATACACACGTACTGCTTTCTTAAACAACTCAAAACAACATATATCGGGGAAAACTGTGCAAATTGTCCTTTAACATGGCATTGCATGTAAACACATGTTTTTCCAATTTTTCAATTTGAACATCATCACTTGTGTCTCTACCACTTATTGTCTTTCTTTACTTTTGTCATTCTTTTTTCACCCTGCCATCTGCAGGTGGCAGAGAAGAGGGAAAGAAAAAGCAAAAGATGAACACAGGATAGGATAGTGAGCCAGACATTTTCTTAATGTCTGTGTGTTCAGCCATGTGAGGGAAGAACTGGGATGCATGCCAGCCGAAAGACTATCAAAGAAAACATGCCGCACTGTGAAAGTGTAACACACGCACACGCACGCACACGCACACACACACACACACACAGGCTTGTTGGTAAAAGGAAAAAGCAGATGAGGCAAGTGAGTAATGAGAGGGCAAAGGAGTAAGAGGAGACAGGAGGAGGGGATGATGAAACTGGTGTTGAGGCGGAGGGATTGAGGAAAGGAATGATGGACAGAAAAGAAGCAGAAGAAGAAAGAGTATAACAGGAGGAGAAGTGGAGGAGATATGGGTGGGAAGTCACTGATATGAAGGCCAAAGGAGGAAAAGATAGGAGGATAGGAGGACAGCTTACAGTTAATAGGACACACCCTTTGGGACAGAAGTACAGACCCAGAGATGGAGGGTAAATACACATATACACATACATACACAGATATGGGTGAAGCTATACAGACAAAGAGCATAAATATTAGGGCTGTCCCCTGAAAGTCGGAGATTCGAATCATCAGCAGACCCCTCAAGTTGACTTCAAGTCGAGCCGTCGCTTTTTTTTATTCCTGTCCATCAGTGTGCAGTGGGTACAAGGGGCTGTAGAGCGGTAAAGGAGCGGTAGAAAACATTTCCTTTAAATTCTTCACAATAAGAGTGCCCCACTATTTTTGTTATTTAAAAGCTTTTATTGTGAAGCAACAAAATC
>JAOVVB010217247.1:0-10615 GCA_028570985.1 Heterobranchus longifilis
AGAGAGAGAGAGAGAGTGTGTGTGTGTGTGTGTGTGTGTGTGTGTGTGTGTGTGTGTGTGTGTGTGTGTGTGTGTGTTGGCCTGGGGCTCAGAACCAAGCAAAGCCGGTAGCTCTCAGCCGCTCTGGTCACGATGCCTCATGAATATATATGAAGGCTTTCGCACCCAGATGGCAAGAACATGAGATATTAATATCATTAATTTGTCTCATTTTCTCTCCCCCTCTCTCCACACGTCTACATTATTTCCTCTTGTGAAGCTGCCGTGGAAGTCTCTGACTAGTATCATAGAGTACTACTACATGTGGAAGACCACAGACAGATATGTGCAACAGGTGAGACTAAATCAGTGTAAATCAATGTTTTTTGATGTGATGGCAGAACAGTCTGGAAGGGTTTTTTTTTGAGTCCAAGGCTTAAAGGTGCCCTGTGGAGTTTTCTTGTAAACTAACAGTTTCTGTTTAAATTGAAGCCTACATCCTATTTTAAAAAAAACAACAACATTTTAACATTTACATGAGAACAAACAAGAAATCAAAGTTTATGTTTTTGATGTGTTTATGTCTGTCTGCATAAATGTTACATATGTCTGTCATTATGTTCTGCATGTCTTCTGTTGCACCTTTTTTGGCTCCTGCACGGCAAATGGGTATTCCGCTGATTTAGTTTTGCACTTCCTTAAAGTTGGATGAGTTGTAATCGTGTGTTCACACCAAACACAAAGCAAAGCTTTTCGGAGGATTTGTTGATTGCAAAAGGAATTTAAGTCTCTTTGTTTCACTCTCCGATGATCTTCGGACATGTGGTAACAATGCTGTTCAGGCTGTTTCTGTCTCTCACTGTGAGGCTGTGAAACCAGCCCATAAAAGAAAAGCCCAGGAGACGCTCAATAAAGGACGACAGAGATGTGCTCATAAGTTTCTTGGAAATAAGTCATTCAGCATGAAAAAAGAGTAAAAAAAATGACTAATCGACCAATTAGTCGACTAAGAGGGGGCAGCCCTAGTTCCTACAGAAGGCGGTGAAATTCACCGAGCTGTGTGCACCTCCGGGTGATGTTATAAACCCAGACACGACAGCGTTTTGTTTTGCGATGTATCTGGGACTTCCACGACAAGTAAAAAGCAGCAATGGTGGTTATTTCGGCCGTGTTTGATGACGGAAAGAAGCGTTTGTATCTACAGCACGAATAAACACAAAGGCATATGCACAAATGATCCCGCGGTCAAACTTGTGCGAGTAACGCGAGTTACCAGAACTAGAGAAGCGGTCACGCTGGATAAGAGCATCAGCCAAATATGTAAACAGTTTCCATACATACTGGTCTAACAAAGGATTCACTTTTCATGCCAATGCATTTTTCATGTAACTCAGCTGTATAGATTATCAGTGGAAAGTGTGCAAGACACGTTTAATGATTATCATCGTGATGCCCATCAGAGTTAATTTTGAAAGCTGTCAAACTGTCTGAGAGGATTTTTATCAAAGACGGCAGCTGATTTATTTTTGTTATTAATGAGTCAATCCGCTGTGTTTCCCTCTGAGCAGAAGAGACTGAAGGCAGCAGAGGCAGAGAGCAAACTGAAGCAGGTTTATATCCCCACATAGTAAGTCAGGATCATTAATATATTTATGCATAATTAACGTGTTCTGATTTAAAGCACTGCAGGAGGCAGTCAGCCTGTTTCTTAAATCTCCTGCTCTTCTCTCCGACAGTAACAAGCCCAACCCCAACCAGATCTCTATGACCAATGGCAAGATGGCGACAGTGAATGGAGCGGGCCCCGGGGCCTTCCATGCAGCAGGCGGGGGCAGAGCCTGCGAGAGCTGCTATAGTGAGTTTTGTTTGTTTGTTTGTTTGTTTGTTTGTGTGAGAGAGAGAGTGTTTGTTTAAACGTGGCAAGTGTGAAATTAAATCACAAGGGCAGTGAACGTGGGTCAATTAGAAATGAAAGGGAAACAAACGTTAGTCAGCTAAAAGGATTCTTTTTCACTATTGAACTCTTCTGACTCTGGAAGAGAAGCGTTCCTTTAATTTTCACCATCGCTGCATCTGTTATTGATCGTGACAGCCGTTACTAATCCAATGATCAATATTTCCCCTGCTTATCAATTCCTGTAATCAAGGTTGGGACCTACTCTGCTGCTAGCAGTTCTGTTGATTTCTTTTGTATAGATTGTCAGAAAATAGTGAAAATGCCCATCACAATTTAAATTTCAGATTGCCAGAATATTTAATATACAGTGATAATGCAGAGAAAAATGCAAATCCTCACATTTAAGATGCTGAAAACAAGCAGTATTTGGCATTTTTGCTTGAATAAATGATTTGAGCAATTAATCTTTTATCAAAATTGTTTCATTTTCTGTCAACTTGATTGATAAATTCATTAATTGACCAACTGTTTCAACATTAAAAACAAAATTCTGCCTTAAACTCACAAACTTTGCTGTCAAAAGAAGAGCACCAAGGAGCTAGCACTCACTAGCATCATTAAAAACAACATACTGTGGTTTATTTTCTTATTCAAAACACTGAAATCAGGATTTGATGAGAAACCGATCGGATGAGCAACAAAATCCAAACTACACCCAACCCTTCTATATCCTGCTGACATTTACACGGAGTCTCTACAGATGTTTAAGTCACTAAAGTAATCTCATCAGTCAGTATAGGGTGTGAGTGAGACTTGAGCTGATCAATAGACTTTGATAAAATGATTACGGAGAGACTTGAGACAGTGGAAGTGGAGATCAATATGCTGAGTGTCTGTAAATGAGTTTTCTGATGCGATGCTTCTAACCTTCATTAATGCATTTTGTGCATTAACAGCCATGCAGTCGGCCCAGTGGTACTCATGGGGGCCTCCGAACATGCAGTGCCGCCTTTGTGTTTCCTGCTGGATGTACTGGAAGAAGTACGGAGGCCTGAAGATGCCGAGCAGAGCGGAGGGCCCCGAGGAGAGGACCTCCCCCAGTCCAGCACCCAATGTAAGCTCAGTCAGAAGGCACAGATGTAAAACACACGTGGGGGGGAATCGGAAGAAATCAGGGTGTCGGCAGTTCAAGACATGTTTAAAATCACCTAATATTAAATGTATTATACATCAGAATAAACTCCTTGAGATGTATCATCTCGTTTTCGAGGGAGACCCAGACAAACATTCACAAAATATATGGAAGCAAAACAGTACAATAAGATACAATGTTATATAACCAGTGTTGGGTAACGTTTCTTTTAAAAGTAACTTGTAACTCGTTAGAGTACTTTTGCATTACAAAAATGAAAACAGCGCAGCCTACTGTACATCTGCTTTTGCATGTATTTACCATCATTATAGCCTCATCTACAGCCCATAATAATCTGTAACTGCAGGATAATAACAATGACAGACAATATCTACAGCTCATAATCTTAATTCCAAAATTTAGGATTAGAGTGCAAGTTATAGAGCTCAGTCATAGGCACATGAAAAGCGAAATATTTGTAACCTGGTTAAAAAAAAATGCTACATTTGGTGCACATCTGAGGTCGTGGTCTTTTCAGTGTGACCTTTGTGACCAGATCAGAACTGTGTCCGCATGTGTGTGTCCATATTTGACCCTTTGACCTGCCTGGATCGGATATATTTCTGAGCGGATATTCCCCACAATAGGTGCATCCAAAATGGCACTTGGTGCAAGAGAGAGCCTTTTTTCTTCTCTTTATGTTTGGTTTATTTTGTAGTCAGGGATCAAAATCGGGTCAAAACTCTGCTAATTCAGTGATAAAAACATGTTTAATTTCCTCTGTAACTTTCGTCCTCTTTCTCCTGGATAAAACTCTTCTGAACAAGCTGCAGCTGCTTAATGGTTCCTTTGGAGACCAGTTTAGAGACCAGTACAGTAGTCCACCCTACTGGAAATAAAATTGGTCATTTTTATGTCTACAGATCGCACTGGAATGCAAAATGTGTCCCATATTTTATTGTAAGTGGCATTAAAAGGCCTCACAGCTGCCACACTGTAGTTGACCCTTTTTCATGCTGATGTAAATTAGATTTTTAAGGAAATTATACAAATAAATATGTTATATTTTTGTTCCCCATACAGCATTTCTTTTCTAGAGGTCCTTTTTGGTCTTTGTTAGGGAATAATTTGCATAGGACGCAATACAGAGACCCAAACTCCGGCCCTGTTTCTGTACGGGTGTAATAAATAATGATGGCTCTGATTAATTAAAGTAAAATATTATTGAGTCTGCCTACACAACACCAGAACCCTGGGACTGGCTCACATAAATAGATTGCAGCAGCCATTATTAACATTATTCATCATTACACTGGTGCTTTTCCTGCCATGAAAAAAAAACCGTATAGCCAACTTTTGTTCCACCGTGTACACTCAACTGCCAGTTATCCAAAGCAGTCTGATACAATAACAGCCCTGCAATAAATCCAACGTTCATGACGGTTATAATGTAAATATCATTTGTTTTAAGTGTTTTTAATAAGACACTGATTCAATTTTAACTTGATTTGGAGGCTGCAGTTACCCCTCATTGACATAAACAGGGTGGACGAAATATTAGAATCACCTCTGTGTAACAACGGCACCACAAACTGCAGTCTCCAAAATAACACATTCATGAAGGTAGGATTTATTGTTGTATTTGACTGTTAGTTTCAGATAGGTGGGAAGTTACATTTTGTGTTGATTTCAGCCGCCTCTTCGGACAAAAACAGTAGTGTTTTAACATTCCCAAGTAATGTTATGTCTTCATAATAATAAGTCAACAGCAGATATATCTGTGTAGGAAGGCCAACATTATAATGTTACATTATAAGCCAGTTAGTTGTACTAATGTCACCGTCCTCTGCAGTCTTTCTGTTACGCTAACACACTTGTAGCAGCATGTTAGCTAACGTTAGCAGCACAAGTATTCAGAGGACGTAACTTCAGAGAACGTAAATTAATATATTGATGTAGAACCACGTCTCTCAATGCATTTCATAAATAAAACAGACATAAAACATACCTGTCTAGGAGGAAGAGGTTTTTAATCCTTTCAGATCTCGTTAGCGACCGATGTTGACTCACGTTTTCACCTCGATCACTTTCCCTTTTAGTTTTTCTGTTTTTCATTCAATTCTTTATTTTTCCTTTTTGCTAGTCTTGCTCCAGTATCAGTCATAAACACAAGATATAAGTAGAAAAATAAAGTTCTGTGAGTCTGGATAACTGAGTCCATGATGTAAACACAGGTACCGACCCGGAACATGTATGTTGATATAATTACATAGAAATAGAGCAATGTAGAATCTCCTCTCTGATGGGCTGGTCTGCTCATGTAGGTCATTTAGAGACTTAGGTAGTAAACTGAGACGGTTTCATAACCAGTCCAAAACTCCTTGTAGGGCCTTTAAGTGACAGTCCTGTTTCGGCATCAAGTCTTCATCATGGAGTCAAACCAAACATCTTTTGTTAAAATGCGATCAAACCCCATCCTTATCTACCCGAGGGACTGGCATGAAAGTCCAGCACTGGCTCTTTATATCAATCTAATCCAACATCAGACAGTGAAGAGTGAATGTGCAGCTCACTGAATTGCGGTCTGAATTTATAGCTTTCGAAAGCTGCCGTCCTGCTAGCTCCTGATCTTCCTCTGTTTAACTCCCTGAAAGCCTTTTTTCTGTCTCTCTTCTTCCATTTTCTCGCTATCTTTTTAAAAATCTCTCTCCTAAGAGGGAGCTGCTGATAAAGCCTCGACCAGGGTGGTCCAATTTAATCCAAAGTAAAAAATAATGAAGCCGCTCAGCTCTCTGCCAGTTTGAACAGAGCCACAATCACAAAATAAATTTACAGCCGGGAGAGCGGGGCATGAGACGGAAATGGAAAGGGTAGAGAGTACGTCGGCTGTTAAGACGATGTAATTAGGAGTAGAGAGTAGAGCCTTAATAAGCACTGATGGCTCTCTTCTGTTGCTATGACGACAGATTAGAATAAAAAGGAGATAAAACAGTATTTAATGTGGCTAGACAGTGTTTAACTTTCTATACAGAGGAGACATGGGCATTACACATTTTTCTTGTCCGTGGGGGAAATTTCCAGAGTTGTACAATAACAAGTTTACACAACACAGGATCATTTAAAAACTACAAAACAAACAATGCAAGTTTAGTTTAGTTTAGTTTAATTAGCACATGTTTAAAATTCAGTAAGGCAATTATACATATAAAAAGATGAAAAAAAGAAGACATGCAAGGAAAGCCCAAAAACCCCTCCAGGGGTTTCCTGAAATCAGGGTGATACTAGTTATTTCCAAACTGCACACACCATGACACTGTATAAAAATGTAATACATTATAATGAGTATATATACTATATCTCAGCATTTCATTCAAAAAGCTAAATACAATTTTCATTTTTGTTATTGTTGTTATTATTGTTATTGTAATATTGTTAAGTTTTTATTTAAGACAGAGGCCTAAACTAAAAAAAAACTCTCATAATATAGAACATTGTATTAAAAGTTACTAAAAATGAAATAAAAACTCAACTCTGATGCAATATTACCAGGAAATAA
The DNA here is from genome assembly GCA_028570985.1 of Heterobranchus longifilis. Taxonomy (NCBI): domain Eukaryota; kingdom Metazoa; phylum Chordata; class Actinopteri; order Siluriformes; family Clariidae; genus Heterobranchus; species Heterobranchus longifilis. The sequence goes on from JAOVVB010217247.1 coordinate 6,565, forward strand.
TCTGCTAAAAAATTCATCCAAATGTCTCGTTTTACACAAACGTCCTGCAGTTACTGCGTTCACTGTTTGGGTTAATTGTTCAGTTTATCAGTTGTTCTGTTCTGTTATTGTTCTGCATTGAATATAATATGAAATATACATAAAATATGTCACTTAGTCAGGGGTGGTCAGTTTACTCAGTGATAGAAAAAAGTTTGGGAAACACTGGTATAACCAGGACCAGGTGCTGCTGCTGCATCCACACTACTACGTTTTCATCTGAAAACAGGGTTTTCAGATGAAAACGATCTGCGTCCTCATTTGCGTTTCTGGCTGCGTTTTAGAAATACTCTGCGTACAAACTACAACGCCTGAAAACACACGTCACAGGACTATTCACGTACACTGGGCTCCTCTCAGCTGCATGTCTGCAGGTTTAACGTCCGTATCTGTAGAATGCAACACTTCCTGTTTTCCTTTCAGATTAAAAGCCCTCGACCGTTTCTTTGCACATAATCCCTTCTTTTTTAACTCAATGCTTTTATTCTGAAAGGGCGATGTGTTTGCTGGACACAAGAATTGCCATAAAGTGCTCGAATAATATCTCTCCTCCTGCACATTTAACTGACAGCAGCTGCTAGCATCGACAACAAAGTCATCAACGCCTGTAATTCGTTCTCCATGTTGAATTACTGGGAGCAAAGACAGTTTATCCACCGTCTCTGCTGCTGGTCGAGACTGTTGTTGTTTGCTTTCTTCCGGAAAAAAGTCACATGATCGGGGCGTGACCAATCAGGGAAGGACACGTCTCAGTTTTCGGGGCTCGAAAACGCCGGCGTAGTGTAGATGCCAGGCCTAAAGTTATGCGTTTTCAAATGAAAACGTAGCAGTGTGGATGTGACATTATTTACTGCATGCACCGTGGAAAAAATAAATACAGAATCCTGCAGAATTTTGCCCCAAATTAGCTGCAGTTTCATATCACCACCACTATTTGAGTCTGTATCAAAGCAGGAGTTTCCACACATGCAGTTGACAGCCAGTGGGGAAAAAGTAGCCAGGTAGAAGTCAGTAAAAGCCCAAATTTGTTGAGGCAGCAGGCAGGGACACCTGATTTAGTATGAATAGCTGGATAAAAGTTGCCTTGCATTGATTAAATGTCGACTAAAAGAGGAGTGAAATGTAAATGGAAGATGTTAGCTAAGTTAGCTGCGGGAGCTAACAGCTCACTAGTCTGGCTGGGTATGGAAGCAGTGAGGTCAGTCATTTTCTATTGAAAGAAATGATCTAATGCTCAAATATTTTTAGGGCCCCTGTCAGTCATGTGCCTTTAGAATCATCCTAACTCCCCCCCCCCCCCCCCCGGACATTTCCATCTCCACCGCCGCGCCGCCAGCGTGTTTTAAAATAGATGAAAGACATCTCTGATTCTTTGACGTTCTTGCGTTTACGTATCTGCAGTCAGAACAGGCAGAGCAGCTTAAGCTGCTTTCCGTTTCTTCTCCTCTTCGTCTTTAAACTCGATCAGATTTGCTTTGTTGGCAGGAAAGTTAAGAACAACGCAGCCGAAACATCAACATCAAAGTGAAGCATCTTCCTTGCGATCGCTCTGTTTCTGTCTTTCTGTCTTTTTGCTTATTCATCCCCTCTCCACTGTTTTTTTTTTTTATTTTTTTTTTTTAAATTCACCTCCCTGTCCTGAGGCGTCAATGGAAATCTTTCATTTGCAGATACACAGTTGCATAATCCTGCAGCTACAGCATCTACTGTAGCAGCGGCTGATCATTTACAGTTTGCCCGCAGCCCTGAAATTCCTCTAAATGTGTCTCCCTGCGTTGCTGTCAGTGTCAGCGTGGCGCTTGCAGCGCTCAGAGCCGAGAGCTCATCGATATCCTGAAACATCACCGACGCACAGTGAAGATTGACTTCACAGGAACTTTATTTATCAGTTTCAGTGTAATATGAGATGTAAAAACTGTATCACAGTAAAAAAAATGGTTTTATTTTAACAATAAACAATGATTAAAGATCGCCTCCAGACACATTTTAAAGTATGTACTGTAAAAAATACTGATTAATATTTTTGTTTAACATGCAAAAGAAACAAAAAGAAAACCTCTGCATCTGCTCTTCTCCCTCATTAAGAAATTCTGGATCTGGCCTCAAGCCCCGCCCACCACCGTTGCCATAGTTACACTAGTCACAAGTGATTTGATTGGTTTCTTGGTACATATGATGTCATAAAACCTGTCTGTCTGAATCCAGGTTTCATACTAATGATTCGGACATGCTAAAAAATCTCACATACTCTTGTAGCGAGTAAATAGCGTGTCATTTCGGACGCAGCCTCCAATCCTTCAATCTTTAAAATCCGATGCAAAAACTGAAAAGGAATAACCTGAAAGTCACGGCCATAATTCATGCAAGGTGTCATGGGTCAAGGATAAGATGCATAAGAACATCGATTACAAGATAGAAGATTTCCAATAAATAATGTAATCCAGGCAGCGTTACGTCTAAATGAGTTACACACGAGTGTAATTCATAGGAGACGCCGCCGGCGCCTCAGAAGAACGACAACTGAAGTTACAAACGATGACAGTAATGCAGCGTGAGGAGCGGAGACCGAGCTGCGCTGCAGGAATGTGACAGCTGATCGCAGCTGAAACACGAGGAGGGCCGAGGAGACTCAAATACAGTAAGAGGTAACCAGAGAGGACGGTGATCTCACACGGTGGGTTTTATGTAACGCTGCAGAGTGGGCAGCGATGATGCAGGAGGGCTGGGAGGCCTTCAGTGTCTCGCGGGAGTGCCGTAATTTACATTAGACCTATAAAGCTGCGAGTATTCGGGTGGTGTGGAGGAGAGGATGGAAAGAGACAGAGAGGAGGGTGAACAGCTTAATTAATTGTTGCTGCAGATGAGCTTTTGCATGAAGACTGAACGATTTGGAAAAAATATCTAATTGCAATTATTTTTGACTGATGGATAATATTTGCGCTGTAATTTTTTATGTCATTATTCTCATTTTCATTGTAAAACATATCCAAATGATTATGATGTGATTTGTACCAAACAAAGATGCTTTCTGAAGTCTGTATATTGTGTAGGCCGGGACATCTCTGCAGCATCTATTTTGACATATTTTGCCTTTAACAAATATTGCGCCGCCATATTGCGATTTTGATAAAATTTTGATTAATTGTTCAACCCTATTTTGCATTTTTCCCCCCCTGAGAGTAACTGGAACTTTAGCTGGAAATGTAGGTTCAGGAACCAGAGGCAGTCAGTGTTTTTGGAGGAACTAAGAACCGCACCACAAGAACCAGGAACGATCGAAGAACGTTCTGAGAACACTGTTTTGACGACACTTTTTTAGCTCCTATTTCAGAATTGGTACTCTGCCAGGACAAGAGAAACCTTGATGCTGCGTTCAAGGCACCTCGGAAGCTCCGACCTTTAAAAAATTAACTCAACGGTTCGCCAACTCGGAAATTCAGATGTCATTTTTGAGCTCCGATTTATCCGAGTTGAGCATCGTTTATATTTCGCTCTGATTATATCAATATGTGGTATTTATTTATTTATTTATTTATTAGGCTTTTTTTTTTCTCCTCTCTTCTTCAAATGTTGCCAAAAGAAGAATAAATTGCTGCTGCATAAATTTGTTGTACTGTTGTACTAATATGGCAAACTTCTTTCAGGCTTCCATTCCCCAACACAGCAACCGCCATTTTTAACTGCTAGCTAACCAGCCAGCTGTCAGCCGCTAAATGAGTTAGCGAAGGAAAGCACATCGCTGTCGCCAGATGAGCGGCAACTTTGTTGCAGCAGGCTAGCTAACTAGCCAGCTGCAGAGCTGCCGTCCACTCTCGCAGCGGTAGACCTGCAACTCCTGCGCTCTGCGAGGTAAAATGACTGTTTTTGTCAAAAGGAGTCTGGTGGCTTTAGAGAGGACGATACAGCCTACTGCTGTGGACACCGGAGTACTCAAATCATATCACGACGCGTTACATTAACGCAATCTTATTTTTTATTTCGATTTTTATCAGTTTAATAGCACATTCATATA